>CAUYON010009162.1:0-18761 GCA_963573935.1 Arctocebus calabarensis
AAATAGCCGGGCGTTGTGGTGGGCGCCTATAGTCCCAGCTACTTGGGAGGCAGAGGCAGGAGACTCGCTGGAGCCCAGGAATTGGAGGTTGCTGTGAGCTGTGATGTCACGACACTCTACCCAGGGCGACAGCTTGAGGCTCTGTCTCAAAAAAAAAAAAAAGAAAAGCAAGAATCTAATTTTTTCTTTCCTCCATTTTTAACACAATCCATGCCTGTCTCAATTGTCTGATACCTTATACCTGGTCTAGGAACAGATTCTGTGGAAAAGAACTCTACAGGAGAGGGTGGCACCTGTGGCTCAGTGGGTAGAGCGCCAGGTCCATGTGCTGAGGGTGGCGGGTTCAAACCTGGACCCGGCCAAACTGCAACAAAAAAATAGCAGGGCATTGTGGCAGGTGCCTGTAGTCCCAGCTACTCGGGAGGCTGAGGCAAGAGAATCGCCTAAGCCCAGGAGTTGGAGGTTGCTGTGAGCTGTGATTCTACAGCACTCTACTGAGGGTGACATAGTGACACTCTCTCAAAAAAAAAAAAAAATACAATTTAAGAAAGTAGGGAATAGCTAGGTCACATAGCTTATACCTGTAATCCCAACACTTTGGGAGACCTAGGCAGGAGGATTGCTTGAGGAAAGGAGTTCTAAACCAGCCTGAGCAACACAACGGAGCAAGACTTCTGTCTCTACAAAAAAATTAAAAAAATTAGCTGGAGGCTCAGTGCCTGTGGCTCAACGGGCTAAGGCGCCAGCCATGTACACCTGAGCTGGTGGGTTCGAATCCAGCCTGGGCCTGCCAAACAACAATGACAGCTGCAACCAAAAAATGGCTGGGCGCTGTGGCGGGCGCCTGTAGTCCCAGCTACTTGGGAGGCGGAGGCGGGAGATTCGCTTGAGCCCAGCCCAGAATTGGAGGTTGCTGTGAGCTGTGATGCTACGGCACTCTATCCAGGGTGGCAGCCTGAGGCTCTGTCTCAAAAAAAAAAAAAAAAAATTAGCAGGGAATGGTAGCATGGTAGTATAGTCCCAGCTACTTTGGAGGCTGAGGGAAGAAGCTTATTTGAGGCCAGGAGTTCTAGGTTGCAATGAGCTATGATTGTATCACTGAACTTCAGTGAGGGCCACAAATTGAGACCTAGACTCTAAAAAAAGAAAAGAAAAAGAACAAGAAACGAAGGAGATTGTCAATTAATGAAAAATATGGCAAGCACTAACATAATATGGTAAACATCTCTAGTATTAACAGAACTTTTGGAATTCATCTCAAAATTACACTTGTTTGGCTTGGCGCCTGTGGCTCAACGGGCTGAGGCGCCAGCCACGTACACCTGAGCTGGTGGGTTCGAATCCAGCCTGGGCCCGCCAAACACAGTGATGGCTGGAACCAAAAAATGGCTGGGCGTTGTGGCGGGCGCCTGTAGTCCCAGCTACTTAGGAGGCAGAGGCAGGAGACTCGCTTTAGTCCAGGAATTGGAGGTTACTGTGAGCAATGAGGCCACAGCACTCTATCCAGGGTGATAGCTTGAGGCTCTGTCTCAAAAAAAAAAAAATTACACTTGTTTGAAGATTGTATCATCTGTGCTGGATCACAGCCTACTAGCCTTTGAACCTGCAACCTGGTCTCTTTTGATAAATACAGATCCTACAGTCTTTGCAAATCCAAATCTGACCAGGTTACATATAGGATAACATTCTTTTTCCTGGCCCAAGTGTCTGTCTTCCTCTTTAGAGAGGGAGATGTGAATGAGAGACGTTCTAGTAATAACAACTATTTATAGATGCCCTGGCTTACTATGCATCAGATTTTGTTTTTTTGTTTTTTGAGACAGAGCCTCAAGCTGTCACCCTGGATAGAGTGCAGTGGCATCACAGCTCACAGCAACCTCCAGTTCCTGGGCTCAAACGAGCCTCCTGCCTCTGCCTCCCAAGTAGCTGGGACTACAGGCGCCCGCCACAACGCCTGGCCGTTTTTTTTTTTGTTTGTTTGCAGCCATCATTGTTGTTTGGCGGGTCCAGGCTGGATTCGAACCCGCGAGCTCAGGTGTACGTGGCTGGCGCCTTAGCCCGTTGAGCCATAGGCGCCGAGCCATAAATAAATAAATTTAAAAAACAAACAAAAAAAAACATTAACTCCTCAAAACATTACAAGACCTTTATTAGGTAAATATCATCCTGAATTTACAGATGAGAAAACCAAGACTTGGACCGGTTGCATAGGTTTGCCCAGCCTTACCTCCACTAAAGTGGCCTTCAAGCAACCAGTTCGGAAGCACCCCTGTCCACGCCCCAAGTCCTGGTAGGGCGAGAACTACAATTCCCGTGGTGCTGTGCGGCATCATCGCGTGAGTTTTCTTAAACGCGGCGGCGGGAACAAGGCTCCTGAAGCAGGCTGGGCGGTTAACCGGGTCGGCCAAAGGACCGATGGCGTCCCGCAGCGCTGACCGGGATCCTACGCCGCGTACGCTGCTGCGGCGCGTGCTAGATACCGCAGATCCGCGCACCCCGCGGCGACGCCGTAGTACTCGAGCTGGGTATGTGAGGGCGCTGCGCGAGTACGTGAGCAGTAAGAGGGAACGGGGAGTAGGATTTAGATGGGCTCAAGCGCCAAGCCTGTCTGAGGAGGGAAACTGAGTTTCGAGAGGAGGAAAGCCTCGGGTTCTGAGAACTAGCTGCCCTGCCCTAAGCCTGGCTGTTTATCCTCTGCCCCCTAGGGCTCCAGGCAGACAGGCCTTGGAACCACAAGGTCTTCAGCGGTCGGCCTCTAGAGGAGGTGAAGGACAGGCGCTCAAAACCTGATCCTCTGCTCTTGTAGGCTGTTTCCCCAAACCAGCCTAGGTTGTGTCCAAGTGGTCCGCACCATCCCTGCACATTCATTCTTACGGTCTCTGTAGCTAGCGTCCAGCTGGGAAGCTACAGCTTGGGCAGAAGTTGGGAGGCAGGAACTGGAAACTTGCTTTGCCGGGTAGTGGGGAATTTGGTCTGACTTAGTAGGAATATGGGTTGGGTGAGGGCTGTGGTGAGCTCACGTGCAGTAGATGCGGAAGTTGACATCTGCAACACTGGGACAGTGTGGTTCCAGTTTATAGGGAATGGACATCTAGTCAGCATAGGTTTAAAAAATTACTGGTGTAGGCTCGGCACCTGTGGCTCAACAGCCTAATGCGCCAGCCACGCACACTGAGTTGGCGGGTTCGAATCCACCCTGGGCCCACCAAACAACAATGACCGCTGCAACCAAAAAATGGCCGGGCGTTGTGGCGGGCGCCTGTAGGCCCAGCTACTTGGGAGGTGGAGGCAGGAGACTCGCTTGAGCCCAGGACTTGGAGGTTGCTGTGAGCTGTGATGCCATGGCACTCTACCCAGGGTGATAGCTTGAGGCTCTGTCTCAAAAAAAAAAAAAAAAAAATTACTGGTGTTGAGGTGGGAGCTGTGTCCTGGGGAACGTTATGTGGCCCTCTCCAGAGGGATTGGACTGGAGAGATTAGGACTTGCCCTAAGGTTGCTGTTAGACCCTGATAAGTACTTAAAAGGTTTAAAAATACTTAAATATCTTTTTTGGATTTTTTTTTTTTTTTTTGGTTTTTGGCCGGGGCTGGGTTTGAATTGCCACCTCTGGCGTACGGGGCCAGCGCCCTACTCCTTTGAGCCACAGGCACTGCCCCTGGATTGTTATTTTAATGTGGAATGGACACTCTTCCAATTGCTCTTTTCTTTGTGGCTAATCCCTACTTATCCCTTTTGATTCTGTTAAAGTCACCTCTGTGAAGCCTTTCTTGGGCTTTCCTTCTGGGTCATTCAATCATATTCCCTCTCTCTTCCCATACTCCAGGGGTTATTTTTATCCACTCCCCTCAACCCCTATTGACATAGGGCTGGGAACAGGGGCTATGGGAGGGCCAAGTGGTTTCTGGGTCCCTGACCCTGATGGAAAGGGGCTTCAGATCAAGATCTCTGATGAAGGCATGTCTTTGCATGCTCTACACCACCACACACACACACACAGTTCTCAAAGCTGTTGGCCTTTACACAGTGCCCAGAGATCCCTGCTTGAAACACCTTCCTCCAGGAGGCTGAGCAGCCAAACAAAGACAATTGCCAGACGGCGTTCAAGTGGAGCCACAGTAAGTGACCAGCATGATAGGGCCTTGGCTGCCCTCAGGGGACTCTGTGGTCTAGCTCTGCTCTGGAGTCTACCTTGAGGAAATTTCAAAGAAAATGAACAGATTAGTTGCTTGATGTTTTTACCCATAGTCTGTTGGCAGATTGCCCCATGCTCCAATCAGTGAGCACCTGGAGGAACAGACACCTCGGACTCTGCTGAATAACATCCTACTAACTGGTAAGTGCGTGCCCGCCTGCCAGTCAGTCAGGTGCTAATCCTACACAAGTCATACACTCATTCAGGGCAGCCTGTTCCTCAGCCCCATCGTCTCCTGTTTCTATAGCCCCAGAATCTTCCATTCTGATGCCAGAGTCAGTGGCAAAGCCAGTGGCAGAGGTACATGTAGCCCAGCCTTCCAGATGGAAAAGCAGTCAGGACAGGTACACAGTGAACCCCACCCTTGGACTGGGCAGATGGGAAGCTCTGGTCAAGGAACTTCTTAGGGAGTCCCAAAAGCCATAATTGATCTTCCTGGTCTAATATAAGCTTTATCCTTATAGCCTGGAATTGCAACTTCCTGAGCCTGAGCCCCCTGTGCCCCTGCCTCAAGGTTTGCTGGCCCCTGGCAAGAGGAAGCAGAGGCTGAGACTATCTGTGTTTCAGCAGGGAGTAGACCAGGGGCTGCCTCTCTCCCAAGGTGAGGCCCTGGACACCATCTGTTGCTACCTTCTCCCTCCTGTCTTCTGGAGTGCCTGAGGAGACTTGAGAGAGGGCTCTCAAATGCCTGAATAACTTCCCATGGTTTCTTCTTTTTACATTTTTCTTGCTGGTCACTGATAGAACCTCGTGGGAATCCTGATGCCTCATCCCTTGCCAGGTACTGATGCCTGTTCTGAGGATTGGTAAAGCAAAAGCTTGGGCACTCTGGGAGGCCAAGGCAGGTGGATAGCTGAGCTCACAGATTTGAGACCAGCCTGAGTCAGAATAAGACTTTATCTCTAAAACTAGCTGGACATTGTGGTGGATGCCTGTAGTCCCAGCTACTCAGGAGGCTGAGTCAAGCTGAGCCCAAAAGTTTGAGGTTGCTGTGAGCAATGATGCCACGGCACTCTACCAAGGGTGAGAAAGTGAAACTCTATCTCAAAAAAAAAAAAAAAAAGAAAAGAAAAGGCTTGGGGAGGAAGGCGCTGACTGAGTTGGAATCTGGCCATACTGCTCCCTCCCAGCTTTAGCCTCATGACATGTCGGCTGTGTTCTAAGACATGACAACCCCAGGGCTGATGGGGGAATCAGGAAAACTGAGCTTCAGGTACCTGACTTTCCTTTGTGCCTCCCCTCTCTCACCAGCTCCCTCAACCTGACCTTTGCCACACCTCTCCAGCCACAGTCAGTGCAGAGGCCTGGTTTGGCTCGCAGACCTCCCACTCACCGTACTGTGGATGTGGTTGCCTTTTTGCAGGAGCTGCGTGACACTAACTTGGCTCCTCCAAGTAAGGTTGAAGTTTGGGGAAAGCTCTTCCCATATGACAGAGGGGAGGTGCTATTGAGTCAGAGTTGCCACTCTCTTGGTGGACAGTGAGCGAGCCTGGTCAGTATGTCTGTAAGGAATTTCTGCTTTTTTTTCCACAAGGTGCCTTTGCCTTGGTGGGGCCCAATCTTAGTTCCTTAGTATTTCCCAATACCCCGTATCGTTGAGGAGCTATAGAGCTGAAGGTAGGAAAGGAGTATGATGTTATGGTCGAAGCTTATTGGAGGTTGAAAGGGACAAGGTTTCAGGGTCAGCTAGCCAATTAGAGAGCTGGGAACCTGATTGCAGAAAACAAGTTCATCAGGGTAATGGAAACATTCTGGGCAGGTGAGTGAGAAGTAGAGAACAGAGGTGTGAGTGAGTGTCTGGGGATGGGCATAGCTATGGAGGCCTGGGAATATCAGGCTAAGGAACAGGAAGGTAAGCAAGGAGTGCTGTGGAAGAGCAGTCAGCCTTACAGAGCTAGGTCTTCCCCCGGAAGACTACTCAGGGCAGACCCAAGGAGCCCACTGTCCATGTCCTGGTAACTCTGGGTAGCAGCAGAGTGGAATACACTGAGTGCCAGCTGGCCCTTGATCTTCAGGTGACAGCCTCAGAAGCCCTGTTATTACTCTACCAACAGACATTGTGTTGGAGGACACCCAGCCCTTCTCTCAGCCTTTGGCTGGCTGCTCCCCCAGTATGCGTGGCTCCCTGTCCCTTCCCTCTCACATGGGGGCTGAAGATGCTGAGCGGGTTGCCAGTCCCAGGACATGGAGCAGTGGGTCTGGGCTGCAGAACAACAGTAAGTATGTGGAGCAGGTGGTCTGGAGCTTGGCTTGGGTGAGACTTTGCAGTGGTGGTTTTCTTTCCTCAAGTCCACATGTGTGTCCCCAGAGCCTCCTGGCTGTGGGTCCCTCATCCATCCGAGAGCAGAGTCTGTGATAGGCCAGGAGACTCCAAATTCATGTCCTGGTGCTGCCTCTGGCTTTGTCACACAGTGGGCAGGGCTGGGTTTGCCAGTCTGTCTTTACCTTTCCTGGGGTGTGGGCTGCTGCTTCTGCAGACACTATTTGCTTTCCTTTGTGCAGGCCCTGAGAAACCAGCTCAGTTTCCAGCAACACAGGCAGAGGAGGTTAATGCCCTTGCTCTGGGCTTCCCAAACACCAGCAATAGTATCTCTGGAGATGGAGTAGAGCCCTTACAGGATGGAGTTGGGGAGGAGGCAGAGAAAAGGATGGAAGAAGAAGGCTTGAGCATGAGTGAAGTGAAGGCAACAATAGGATCACAAGGACTTTTCAGGGCAGAACAGCCTGAAGGACACACAGAGGTGACAGAAGCAGAGGGATTCCAGGGGGCTGTTGAGGCTGAGGAGACAGAAGAATCTAAAGGGGATGAGGACACCTCTGGTAGGACAGGTAAGAGACAGTGCAGGCTTTGGGGGTGACTGGCGATAACTGTTTTCAGGCCCTGGCACATAGAAAGGGCTTGCCTGGGTCGTTTCTGGGCACTGGTGGTGTTAGGGGGCCAGTGAGACCTGGTTGGCGAGAGCTAGCTGGGGCCCTTGAGAAACAGGATAAGGAGACTGGACCTGCAGGACTGGGTAAGATTGTCATCCCTGAACTGCCTATGACCCTGCCCTTCCTCTGCAGCATGTCCAGAGTTGGCCTCCAACACCCCAGCGTTTCTCCAGACCAAGCAACTTCATCAGTTTCTTGAGTTAGCCCCCTCACCGGGTGCTGCAGTGTAAGATCCCACTATTCTATTCCTCATAGGACTCTGGGGAAGGAGGTAGGCTCTGAGGTTGGCATTAGGCACCCTGTGTACACAGAACCTCCCCCTTCCCACAAGTATACAGATGATTACCCAGCACAGCAATCTGAGCTGGGCTGAGGAGGGCTCACTGAGAGCACATCTGTTAGCCTGGTGCCTGCCTCCAGGTGCTCAGAGGAGCCTGGGCAAGAGGGGAGTGCCTTGGTCAGTATGTGGTCAGAGAAACCTTCCTGGAAGAAAATAGCAAAATCATGACAGGCAGAAATGGACTGAAAGGAGAGAATATCCACTCTTCTACTCTGAGGCGTAAGCAAGGACCAGCATATATGATGATATTAGACTAGGACATTGGGTTGTCGATGGAGGAACAGGGCTCTTGGGAAATTCCAGGCCTCTAGGTGGCTCCTGATCCCACTGTGCCTTATATACGTGGCTGGAGCTACAGATCCGGGTCTCAGCAGGAGCCTTAAAACAGTAAGTAGTTCAGCTGCCTCTGTCCACTCCTGCTCCCAGCTTACCTTCAGAGCCCCTGGAGCCTCAGTTGGCCAGGCGTCCCCCTAGGCCCCGAACCACTGGCCCCAAGCCCCGTCGAGATCCCTATAAGACTGGACTGAGCCACTACATGAAACTATTCAGCTTCTATGCTAAGATGCCCATGGAGAAGAAAGCTCTTGAGATGGTAGAGAAGAGGTGAGTCGCGCACTCCTGGGTGGGGAGAAGAGCCCGATAGGTCATGAACAGACTATTGAGTCTGCCCTGTCCCAACCTTTGCAGCCTAGATAAGTTTTTCCAGCATCTTTGTGATGATCTGGCAGTATTTGCTGCCCATGCTGGCCGCAGGACTGTAAAACCAGAGGACCTGGAACTGCTGATGCGACGGTGAGGGCAGGAGGGGGAGGTTTTAGGTGTGAATATACTGGTGCCAATTTCATCTGTCCCTTTTCTTCCTCTGCTGCAGGCAGGGCCTGGTTACTGATCAAGTCTCACTGCACGTGCTTGTGGAGCGGCATCTGCCCCTGGAGTACAGGCAGCTGCTCATCCCTTGTGCATTCAGTGGCAACTCTGTCTTCCCTGCCCAGTAGTGGCCAGGCCTTAGCACTTGCCCTGTCCCCACCTGAGGCCCCTTGGTGTTACTCCTCTAGGTCTTTTCCTTATTCCCCAGCATCAATAAAGTATTACAACAGAATATTCTGCATTTTGGTGCGTATCTTGGGGCCAGCCAGGTAAGACATCCTCCTCCCCCCAAATCCCCAGCACAGCCTGGAGAATGGCATAGGTTCAGATAAACAATTTTATACTAAGATCAGGGAGGAGCAGTATACTGGAGCACTCAGGCTGCCCACAGTGATCCTAGCTTGTAGGCTCTTGCTCTCTTGGGCCCATGCGCCTTATGTCAACCATCTGAAGCCGGTCCAGTATCAACTGGAACCGTACCATAATGGTCTCTTCCTTCTCGTCACCCTCATCTGGCAGTTCTGACTCAGGGAGCTGGAATGCCTGGCTGATGTAAGTATTCATAGTCTGCTTGTCCAGGCTGGGGTCGTTGTTCATTAAGGCTCCACGCAGCTTGGCCAGGGTCACCAAATCATACCTGTGCCACAAGAAAAGAGAGACAGGCCTTGATCTCTCTTCCATGTGCCTCATACTCCCAGGTACCCTCCCTTCTGCCAGCCTTGAGCAGTAGCAGCTCAGTGTACAGGGGTTTGAGGTGTCACCCTTTGCAATGATTAGGGGTGACCGGTGACTCACTGTGGATGAGTTGGCCTGAGGGGCTCAAGATCACTCACATTTCCACACCCAGCTCCTGCTTTATCTCCTGTAAGTACTCATCCTTCTCCTCTAGGTACTGTTGCCACACCTTTTGCACAAAGGGCTCACGACGGCCTTCCTCATCCTGGGAAGGGCCCCAAGTCAGAGTGAGAGCGCATTGGCTAGGGTCCAGACAAGGCTAGCATAGGGGTTAGGCAAGTTCCTGGACCGACCCACCAACCTCCATAAATAATGAGCGGTAGTTGAGCACATCTGCATTGGTCCCATCGGGATGCCAGCCTCCTGCCTCCATCAGCTCCTGAATTTTCTCTTCCTTCTTGAGGGGGAAGGTATTCTTGAGGACTGTGCTGTGGGAAGACATGAGAACCAACAGGGGCCTGCTGAGGCCTGCCCACCTGTTTACCTTATGTTCAAAAAGGTAGTGAGTGTTGAAGTTGTGGTCCAAGATCCTGGCCAGATAGTGTTGGACAGGCATTCAAGGTGGCCTGGACTGGCCTCTCACCTGAATTGCTCCATGGTTATTATCCCCTCATTTTGACTGTCAACATTTGTCATCTCCTTCAGTAGCTGGGCTACTGTCTCCAGCTGCTTGACATTCATACTCTCATTTATCTACAGGGAGAAATGCATTCACTAACTTGCTTCCTGGAATGGTGGGGGAAGATCGGGGCTGGCCCCTCTCTGTCTCCTAAACAAGTGGGAGGCCAGGCCCAAGCTCACCTTTCCCATTAAGACTGCATAGAAGTGACTCATGACCTCGTTGGAGCGGAAGAGTTTGATATTTTCAAAAATGGTGTATGCCCAGGCTATAGCATCACTGGTCCCAAAGCGACGCTCCAGAAAATTAAAGAAGAAATCTTGAAACTTCTCTTTCTGTAGGATAGGAATGCTTGGTCAGCCTGTCCCAAGGTAGGATGGCCTGCCTTCCTCTTCCCTGGAACTTGAGGGGGCCCCTTGGAGTACTCTGGGGTCTGAAAACCACACCAGGCCAACATGGCTTGTGAGATCTGACCTCTTCCTCTGCAAGACGTTCCTTCCAGGCATCTTTGAGGAGCTCTATCACATGCTTCCTGGTTGGCTTTTTGTTCTCCACAGGACCATCAAACCGAAGGAAAGTGGGGACAGATTCCCCATAGCCCTAGAAGGGAGGACGTTAGCTCATCTCTGGGCACATCTGCTATTCACCCCTAAGCAGGGAAGAGCCCCACATAGTTCCCCCCAAAGCTCCAGTCTCTAGCAGCAAAGCATGGCTGTCCTGACTCTGGTCCTAAGCCTCCCTCCTGGGGACTCCCCTACCAGACCAGAAAAGAAGTCTTTCTCCCGTAGCAGTCCCTCGCCAATCTCCTCCAGGAGCACATCCACCAACTGGTCACTGTTCTTGCCCTCAGCCAACAGTTGCCAGCGTTCTGGGCCCCCGGCCACCACTTCTACATGTGGGGAGAGGGAGCTGGAGTCCAGAACATGTGCTTCAACAGGCCTAGGGGCCACAATGGTCATCCTTACCTTCGCACTTAGTCCAGTCAGGCCGTGGGGTGGAGGTACGCTGGATCTCCTGCAGCTCAGCAAAGTACTGGTCACGTTCCTTCAGTGTGTTCATGTGCAACTGGAGCAGCAGCTCATGCTCCTTGCGGACTTCCTCATAGTCAGCTCTCAGGCTGTCCAGCTGAGGACAAAGTGATTGGTTCTAGCTGCCCACCTGCATGACCCTGCTCTACCCAGCCTAGCCCTAGCTGCCCACCAGTACCTGCTCCTGAAGATCCCTGTTGGTCTTTTCCTGCATTTCAAAGTCCCTCCTGGGTACCACATCTCCAAAGTTGGCCTTCATGGTGTTGAGTTCCATCTGTGTGCGGGTCAGGTCTTGCCGAGTCATCTTCAGAGCCAGTGTTAACTTCACGGGGTCCTCCCCCCAGACACCTGCCAGAGTCCCACCAGCCCACATCACCCTGGCTCTAGGGTCTAGAACCCAGGGCTGGGTTGGGTATCCCTCAAGGGATGCCTGACATCCTCTGCCCTCCCTACTTGAGATTCCCTGGGTCTGCTTAAGCCCACAGTTTCAGGCTTAAGAAAAGCCCAGAACATTGGAGTACCAGGCCTGTCCAGGCCACAGGGAGTCCAGGCTGCCTCAGCTGCTAGCAATGTTCTTGTAATTCTCAGTCCAACTCAGAAGATCTGCAGCCCCAAGTGGTGGAAGGGACGTTTCCCACCTTGAGTGGGCATGCAATGAGCAGGTATTAGGAATGTTGAATGAATGAAAGCAAGATTTGTGTGCAGCACCTCTGAGGAGAGAACCCTGTCTTGGCCTTACCTGGGGACTGGGCTAACGACATGTCCTCCCGCTGGTACCGCAACTCATTCAGGTCCGCAATGAGGATCTTGCGGGCATCTCGCTCACTGAGGTAGTGCAGGTACTCCTCAGCCAAGTTCTTCCTCAGTTTCCTCACCTGTTTGGAAGGTGGCTTCGTGGTTAGGGGCTGCCTCTGGACTCCTGCACCACAAGGCATGGGATGGATGCTGGGTAGCCCATCAGGGCCTCGGAACAGGAAAGTAGAGGAAGAAGATTGGCCATCCCTAAGAACCCAGTAAGGTGCCAACAATTCCTCCTGCAGGGTAAGTGCTGGCACTTGGGCCATATACAACCAAGGATGAGCCAAGCAGGAGGGCATGGGTAGAGGAAGCAGGGGCTCTGGGGGGTGGGTGGCTCTGTGTGTCATTGTAGGCAGAGGGTATAGTGGCCTGGGGGTCACTTCAGTGTCCAAGACCTCAAGGTCACCCCTATGGGGGATGGTGGTGGCAGGAATTAAGGGACTTAAGTCACCATACCACTTCCATTCACCTCGCTCTGCAATGAGATCTTCTCCTCATTCTTTTTGTCAATGAGTTTTAGCAACTTCATCTTTTCTTTCTTGAGCATGGAGATCTCATGTTTCTCCTCAGCCCTCATGGCCAGGATCCGCTCATTGCAGTCCTCATTCACAGTAATAAGTTTGGCCTTTAGGGGTTCCAAAGCCCTAATCTTCTCCCTTTGGTGGGCTAAGGAGAGACAGGTAGGAGAGTTCATTCAGAGCCATGGGGAACAAACAGCCGGGAAACACAGACCCTAAGGTCAATGGGTGAGTGGCTACATCACACGCAAACTCTAGGCATCTATCCATGCCTCATTCAAAGCCCTGGTCCCTGCTTTAGGCTTTCTTGCACTTGCTTTTTTTTTTTTGCAGTTTTTGGCCAGGGCCGGGCTCAAACCCTCCACACCCGGTATATAGGGCTGGCACCCTACTTCTTGAGCCACAGACACTGTCCTGCACTTGCTTTTAAATAAGGGATAGAGTTCAAATGAAGACTGGGGTCTCCCCTACAGCTTTCAGTCCTGCAGTTGTACTTCTCTGTGCTTCCTAAGTCTGGTGGGAAAACCGCTAACTTCCCAGAGGTATTCATTCTCTCATGGGGTTCATGCTGTTTCCTACAGACACTGCCCCACCATGCTGCTCAAGGATGGAAGTTGTCATGTGTCCTTAGGCACTCTATCTCAGAACAGTATGTGCAAAAAAAGGCTGAGCAGGGCATGGTGACTTCGAGGCCCAGTTGGTAGATGCCCCAGCCCTGCTTTGGAGCCCCAGAAAGTCAGAATAAGATCCTCTCCCCCCCTTCCAGGATGGGCCTAAGAGGGAAGCTACATTCTTACCCAACATCACCTCGTATGCATTCTTAATGGAGGAAAGTAATGGCTTGTACGTTTTGAAGTCCTCTATGAAAAACTCAAAGATCTCCCTGTAAGGCTGCAAAAAAGTAAAACTGATCACCTCCTGGCCTATAGCCACCAACCTCAGCATGGTGGTTTTCTTTTTTTGTGTGTATGTATGTTTTTTTTTTGGCTGGGGCTGGATTTGAACCCACCACCTCTGGCATATGGGGCCGGCGCCCTACCCCATTGAACCACAGGGTAGTGGTGGTTTTCTTTACTGGGCTTAGACTCTGCATGAGTCTGCCAGGTCACCCATGTTCAAGTAAATACCTCAGGCACCACCTGGGTCCCTCACAGTGCCATAGAGCCACAGGGCAATGCCCTGGAGCTCTCCTGGTGCTATCTTTGTGACCTATTCCCATACCTTTTGCACAAAGGGATCCAGAGGCAAGACCTCCTACTCTGCCCACCACCCTCCCTGTGTCTCCAGGTAGCCAGCCAGCCTCTTGCCTTCCAATGCATCATTTGGCCACTCACTTGCATTCTTTCTCCATCTTAAAGCCCTGTGGGAGCAGGAGGAGATGGAAGGTTCTAGCCTTGCATCCTGACCTCCAAGTACAGGGGGTATGGTCTCCTGCCCCCTTGGACACATAGGAAGTTTTGGAAGCAGCATTGCTTACTGGAAGGAGTACAGGCCCTAGAATTAGCCCTGAATTTGAATCCCCACCACGTGCCTTCTCCAAGCTTCTGCTTCCTTGTTCGTGAGGTACCTTCTACTTGGGAGATTGTGTATGAGGCCCCAGCCCAGGGCTTGTACATAGCCAGCACTCAGTAAATGTATCAGTCAGTGACTAAGTCAGAAGTTAGGGATTCCCCGTCATCACCCCTATTTGAGATGATTTGGTGATTTGCTCCTTCAGTTTTGCCAGAATCTGGGCTGCATCTAGACCTCTTTCTCTCTCTTCATGTGTCAAGCTAATTCCTTAAGTTTGTGGTGGCAAGTAGACACTATATGACCTCTGCTGGCCCAACTGCTAGGATGAGGTTCCATCCACTGACGTTCAATGACCCAACCTGGATGCTGGGGATTGCAGAACTGAAGGGGAGTGGACACAGTATCCAGACCACCTGACTCAGATGAGGAAACCCAAGCCTTACGAGAGTTTGGGTTCCACACTATGGCCATGCCAGCACATAGGCTTTTTTATTGGATATGATTCTGTTTGGAGAGGAAGACCGAGAGAGCTGGGAAGGGCCAGTCTCCCCTAAAGGTTTCAGGTACACAGTCTTGGTAGATGAAGTTTCTTCCCCTCCACCCACTGTCCCTATGTTTATTCTATGGCTCTGACCTGCAGCCTCAGCTCTTGCGCAGAATCTTTGCCCAGTTCCACCAGGAGGAGCTCCTTGCGTAGGTAGTTTTCCAGCTGCTCTAGGTATCTGGGCTTGGCAATGCCAAGGGACTGCTGGCGCCAGCTACTGCAGAGGATGGTGGGCTGATATGTGACAAATGTCCCGCAGGGCCCGTGTATCCTCTGTCTGGGGTAGCACACTCCCCTGCCCTGTCTTCTGGCCCAGTTCCTAGTCTGTACCAGCCAGCCCACCATTAGGCTGATCCTGGGTTACCTTGATCGTTTCCGGTGGTCATCTGAACAGGGTTTTCGATTTTGCAAAATGGTCTGGCCACTGGTGTATGTGGGCCATGGGGACAGTTGCCCACACATGGAGACCTGAAAGGGTTGAAGGGAGGAACAGGTAGGTTGCAACGGCAACATTGCTCCCCTTCCTAATGTTCCTTTCCATCTCTCCTCTCCTACTCCTGATGTATTTTACAAACATCTTTTTTTTCTTATTTGAGGTAGAGTCTTACTGTGTCACCTTCAGTAGAGTGCTATAATATCACAGCTCACAGCAACCTCCAACTCTTGGGTTTAAGAGATTCTCTTGCCTCAGCCTCCCAAGTTGCTGGGACTACAGGCACCTGCCAAAACACCCAGCCAGGCTCGGCGCCTGTGGCTCAACGGGCTAAGGCGCCAGCCACGTACACCTGAGCTGGCGGGTTCGAATCCAGCCTGGGCCCACCAAACAACAATGACAGCTGCAACCAAAAAATGGCCAGGCGTTGTAGTGGGCGCCTGTGGTCCCAGCTACTTGGGAGGTGGAGACAAGAAACTCACTTGAGCCCAGGAATTGGAGGTTGCTGATGCCACAGCACTCTATGGGTGACAGCTTGAGGCTCTGTCTCAAAAAAAAAAAAAAAAAAAAAAAAACCCAGCCAAAACACCCAGCTATATTTAGAGATGAGGTCTCGCTATGGCTCAAGCTGGTCTCGAACCTGTGAACTCAGGCAATCCACCTGCCTCAGCCTCCCAGAGTGCTAGGGTTACAGGTGTGAGCCATTGCACCCAGCCCAAGATTCTGGGTTCTGTTTTTTTTTTTTTTTGAAGAGACAGAGTCTCCCTTTATTGCCCTGGGTAGAGTGCTGTGGTGTCACACAGCTCACAGCAATCTCCAACAACTCCTGGGTTTAGGCAATTCTCTTGCCTCAGCCTCCCGAGTAGCTGGGACTATTTTTCTGTTTTTGCAGTTCAGCTGAGACCAAGTTTGAATCCGCCACTTTCAGTATATGGGGCTGGTGCCCCACTTGAGCCACAGGCGCCACCCAAAATTTTGGGTTCTTGAGTTACAGAGCTTAAGTCCCAGATTTCCCTCAGTAGCTATACAACCACAGGCTTAACTTCTGTGAGTCTCAGTCTCTGCATCTATAAAATAGGGGTAGTCCTCATCACACTGCATTGATGTGAGGATGCAATGAGAAGCATACTGTGTATTATACACAGACTCAGCACTGAGTAAAGATGAGCTATTTTCTTCTGTACGTTGTATCAGTGAACATTAAATACTTGAGCTATGAAAACAGATATGAGTACTGGTAGGGACTAGGCCCTTGCCCCCACAGTACAATCTAGCAAAAGAGACACAGAGGTGGGCAGGCCCAACCTCAAGTTTGAACTGTATCTAAAGAGAGACAGCAGGGGGAGCAGTGGACTCTGGGAGGAAAGTGAGCTGCACCCCAGAAGGAGGAGGAGATAGGTGAGGGTGCTCTGGCAATGGATCTCATTTTGAACCTTTTTTTTTTTTTTTTTGTAGGGATAGAGTCTCACCTTATCGCCCTTGGTAGAGTGCAATAGCATCACACAGCTCACAGCAACCTCCAGTTCCTGGGCCTAGGCGATTCTCTTGCCTAAGCCTCCTAAGTAGCTGGGACTACAGGCGCCCGCCACAATGCCCGGCTATTTTTTTGTTGCAGTTCGGCTGCAGCCGGGTTTTGAACCCACCACCCTCGGTATATGGGGCTGGCACTCTATTCACTGAGCCATAGGCGCCGCCCATAAACCTTTTTTTTTTTTTTTTTGTAGAGACAGAGTCTCACTTTATCGCCCTGGGTAGAGTGCCGTGGCGTCACACTGTTCACAGCAACCTCCAGCTCTTGGGCTTCAGCGATTCTCTTGCCTCAGCCTCCCTAGTAGCTGGGACTACAGGCGCCCGGCTATTTTTTTGTTTTTTTGCAGTTCTGCCGAGGCCGGGCTTGAACCCGCCACCTTCGGTATATAGGGCCGGCGCCCTACTCGCTGAGCCACAGGAGCCGCCCCTTTTTTTTTTTTTTCTATTTGAGACAGCCTCAAGCTGTCACCCTGGATAGAGTGCTGTGGCATCATAGCTCACATCCACTTCCAATTCCTGGGTTCAAGCGAGTCTCTTGCCTCCGCCTCCCAAGTAGCTGGGACTACAGGCACTTGCCACAATGCCCGGCCATTTTTGGTTGCAGCCGTCATTGTTATTTGGCAGGCCTGGGCTGGATTCTAACCCGCAGCCCATTGAGCCACAGGTGCCGATCCCCTTTTTTTTTTTCAGTTTTTGGCTGGGGCTGGGTTTGAACCTGCCACCTCTGGCATATGGGGTCTATGCCCTACTCCTTTGAGCCACAGGTGCTGTCCTGAACCTTTTTTTCATCCCATCGCCCTGGGCAGACTGTCGTGATGTTATAGCTAATGGGAACCACAAACTCTTGAGCTCAAGCAATTCTCTTATTTTTTCTTTTTTTTTAGACAGAGCCTCAAGCTGTCACCCCAGATAGAGTGCTGTGGCATCACAGCTCACAACAACCTCCAATTCCTGGGCTCCAGCGAGTCTCTTGCCTCTGCCTCCCAAGTAGCTGGGACTACAGGCACCCGCCACAATGCCTGGCCATTTTTTGGTTGTAGTCATCATTGTTGTTTGGCGGGCCCAGACTGGATTCGAACCCACCAGCTCAGGTGTACGTGGCTGGTGCCTTAGCCCGTTGAGCCACAGGCGCCAAGCCCTGTTTTTTTTTGAGATAGAGTTTTATTATGTCACCCCTCGGTAGAGTGCTAAGATGTCACAGCTCAGAGCAATCTCAAACCCTTGGGCTCAAACAATTCTCTTGCCTCAGCCTCCCAAGTAGCTGGGACCACAGGCGCCTGCCACATGCTTGGATATTTTTTGTTGCAGTTGTCATTGTTGGTTTGGGCCAGGTTCGAACCCGCCAACTTTGGTATGTATGGCTGGCACCATAACCACTGTGCTACAGGTGCCAAACCTAGTTTATTTATTTCTTTTTGTTTATTTATTTATTTTGTCACCCTTGGTACAATGCTTTGGTGTCACAGCTCACAGCAACCTCAAACTCTTGGGCTTAAGCAATTCTCTTGCCTCAGCCTCCCAAGTAGCTGGGACTATAGGAGCCCAAGACAATGCCTGGATATTTTTTCTTGCAGTTGTCATTGTTGTTTAGCTGGCTCAGGCCGAGTTCGAACCCGCCTCGATGTATGTGGCTGGCCCGTAACTACTGTGCTATAGGCGCCAACCCTAGTTTTTTTTAATTTTTTAGTAGAGATGGGTCTTGCTTTTGCTCAGGCTGGTCTTGAACTCCTCAGCTCAAGCAATCCACCTGTCTTTGCCTCCCAGGATTGCAGATGTGAGCCACTATACCCAGCCTCATTTTGAACGCTGAATAGAGAGGGGCATGTGGTTGGAAGTAGTAGTATGTATGGGTGTATTTTTTAATCTTTTCAAGAAATACTCATTATATGAAGAGCTAGTGAAGCCGACTTTCAGAGTTTCAACCATTTAGTCATTCATTTGTTCATCAAACCTCTCTGGGTCCATAGTACATCCTAGGACCTGCTGGATTCTAGGGATGGGAGGGATGTTGGAGATACATTGGGGGTGGGATAACAAGTGAACTGATGATCACAAGTCAGCATGCAGTGACTGAAGCCAATGCAGGTTATGGGAGGGTGGCAAGCCCCATCACGTATATGTTTGCACATGATTTTCCCTGAGTTAAGAATGTCCTATGTTCACTACTCACCCTTGAGAGTTCAGGAGTCCTTTCTGATATTCTTCCCAGGGCAGACCCCCTGAACTTACCCATCATTATACCTCTATCTTCCTTCATTTACAGAGATTTCATCTGTCTCATTTATTACTGTATGGCACACAGTAAGAGTCCACAAACATATGCTGAATAAAATGAAAACATAAGAGGAAAGGCTGGGCGTGGTGGCTCAGGCCTGTAATCCTAGAACTCTGGAAGGCTGAGGTGGGTGGATTGCCTGAGCTCAGGAGTTCAAGACCAGCCTGAGCAAGAATAAAACCTCGTGTCTAGGCTTGGCACCTGTGGCTCAATGGGCTAAGGCGCCAGCCACGTACACCTGAGCTGGCGGATTCGAATCCAGCCCGGGCCCACCAAATAACAATGATGGCTGCAACCAAGAAATGGCCAGACATTGTGGCGGGCGCCTGTAGTTCCAGCTACTTGGGAGGCGGAGGCAACAGACTCGCTTGAGCCCAGGAATTGGAGGTTGCTGTGAGCTGTGATGTCACAGCACTCTATCCAGGGTGACAGCTTGAGG
>CAUYON010009165.1:0-11629 GCA_963573935.1 Arctocebus calabarensis
ATGTCTTTATATAGTGATCAAGAAAATGCCATGAAGGCTATCTGTAACAGTACGATCAAACATTTCTGAATGTATATGAATCGTGCCCTATGATTGCACCAATGTACAGAATTATGATTCAATAAAATTATAAAAAAAAAAAGAAAGTTGTAAATATAAAAAAAAAATATCTACATAGAAATGCAGTCTTTTGAACATAGAAATATGTTTCCTGATCTTTTTTGATGTAAATAAAGATGGTTCTTTAAAAAATTTCATAAGGCTGGGTGCTGTGGCTCATACCTGTAATCCCAGCAGTCTGGAAGACTGAGGCAGGAGGATTGTTTGAGCTCAGGAATCAAGACCAGCCTGAGCAAGAGCAAGACTTTATCTCTACTAAAAATAGAAAAATCAGCTGGCATTGTGGTGGACCTATGTAGTTCCAGCTGCTCCGGAGGCTGAGGTAAAAGGATCATTTGAGCCCCAGAGTTTGAGGGTGCTATGCGCTAGGCTAACACCATGGCACTCTAGCTCGGGCAACAGAGTAAGACTCCATCTTAAAAAGATAAATAAATAAATACAGAAAAATAAGAATATTCATAAAAGGACACCTCAGACATCTTGAACCAGAAAAATAATTTTATTGAGAAAAGAAGTTTTGTGACTGACAAGGAGGTGAAAATAAAATTTAAAGACTATATACAACTATATGCATTTAAACTTCAGAATCTGCATGAAATGAGAAAAGTCGGCAGAAATGGATATTTTTAAAAGTTCACTCAAAAAAGAAAGATAGAAAACCTGAATAGACAAACTACTATGAAAAAAATCTTTAAAAATTTATCAAAATATTACTTTACAAGAACTACTGTGCCAGACAGTTTTGAAGTTTTGTTCTTTCAAATTTTCAAGGGACTAAAATCCCTGTGCTATTGAAATTGTTCATAGGGAAATATGAATGCATATTTTATTTTATAAATCCAACATAACCCTGGCTCCAAAAATGTGAAAAAGGAGAATAAAAATCCTAAATAATGCGTTACTAGGCCAAATCCAGCAGTAAAAGTAAAAGAATTATTCACAATCGCCAAGTTGGATTTATCCAAGAAACGCAAAGATAATTTATTATAAAAAGATCTATTATTGCAACATTTCTCATGAATATTTTTTAAGGAGTAAATAGGAATTACAGTTTGGGTAGAGGAATAAAAGGCATGCAATGAGTGTAATCCTCAAATTTATTTTCTGGGGAACATTAGGAACGGAAATTTTTTTAATATAGTAAACTATATCTTAAACCAAATAACTATTACTTGTACCAGTTTAAACTAAAGAGAATTTCTGCTAAAAATAAAAGACAAGCAAGCGAATAAGATGCCTTTTGTCATCACTGTCATTTCGCGGTCCTCTGAGAATTCTGAGCAATGTAATTAGCATGAAACCTGAAGACAATAGAAGATTAATGAAAAGGTAACAAAATGTTATTGTGTATGATCATGCCATTATATTCTTACAAAATCCCCAAATAATCAATTTAAAAACACATATTCTTTTAAGCTAGTTTTGTAAAGTAACAACTTCATAAAAAGGTGGCTTCAAAAATCTGTATATTATATACATACATATCAATGATAATCCATAGAAAACAAGAAAAAAGACATTTTGCAATGGTGACCATAACACAAAATGCTAAGGAAACAAAACTTTTTGAAGAATAAGCAGAATCTATGGGATACACCCACATTTGCTGAAAAATAACAACCCTCTTTTTAGTATATAGGCAAAAATATTCATGTGTGAGAAAAATTATACATTAATTGTTCTGAAATTAATTTATGGGTTTAATGAAATTCAAATTAAATTCCTGATGGAATTTGTTCATTACTTGATTGTGGAATTCTTAAGTTCACTTGAGGGAAAAGGCAATAATGACATAAATAAAACACACCCATGAGAAAATAGTTAAGATCTTTTTTAAAAAGAGCGATCAGGAGATAGTTTTCCTGCAAATAAAATTCATGAACTAAAACATACAACATCAAAATTGTGTGATACAAACAAAAGAAGAAAAGTTGTTAGAGGAGGGAATTTGCAAAATGGGACTGGTTCTTTTTTTTTTTTTAAGACAGAGTCTCACTATGTTGCCTTTGGTAGAGTGCTGTGGCATCACAGCTCACAGCAACTTCCCACACTTGGGCTTAAGTGATTCTCTTGCCTCAGCCTCCCAAGTTGCTAACTACAGGCACTCGCCACAATGCCTGGCTAGTTATCTTTGTTGTTGCAGTTGTCATTGTTGTTTAGCTGGCCTGGGCCAGGTTCGAACTCGCCAGCCTGGATGTACGTGGCCAGTACCTTACCCACTGAGCTACGGGCACTGCCCATGGGACTGGTTCTTAACCAACTGATGGGGGACATCACAAACCAATGGCGAAGATAAAGACCATTGACTGTATTTCATGGAGAAATTCAGGTTTGAGGGAGGAGAATAAGACTGCAGGCTCAACTAAACCTTCCAAAACAAATTCTGGGATGATGAAGAGTTAAAAGGGACAACAAACAAGTGAATACATAAGCCAGAAATCTACAAGCAGCCGTATTGGTTGGATCAGCCACTTCTGTACCAATCGCACCTGCCTCCCCTCTCCGCATGTCCATCTATCACTAAGTCTCCTGGAACGCAGTACTAAGTCAGGCCTCTAACCTTTTGAACCGTCCCCATCTCTCCAGCTCTGCTGCCACCTTGCCAGGTCTGTCTAGGTGTTCCCTGGTCGCCCAGGTCCCAGGGTCAAGAATGAGTACTGGTAGCAAGTCAAGCTGAGGACCAAGTGATGACAAACACAAAACCTTCCCACACAAACAATTTAATACAGGAAAAAGAAAGAAGCTATACACAATCTGAACAGACCCTGCCTTTTATAAGCTCATTAGTTTGCCCACCTACCTCTCCTTCCAGGATTGGTTGTTGTTTGTTGCTTTAGGGGTGATTGACAGGTTGGGGTTATGTAATAGATTACATCATGAGTTTAATTAGATGGCAATGAGCTTTAGGTCAGTTACAGGTCACTAGGAACTTTTTTCTATCTCCGGTCCCCCTAGGGAACAGTTCCTAGCTGCAATGGTCTATAGTTACAATTGGGTTCCTCCTCTAGCCACTTCCTTGCCAACTGTTTACCCCTCCACCAGTCCCAGCATCCTCCCCAGCCCAGGCCACATCCCCCTGGACCACTGCAGTCCTCTCTCCATGTTTATGATTTTGTGTCGCTCCAATCTGCTCTTCAGCCCTCAGTCAAAGTGACCATCACAACGTTAATCTCTTGGCCTAATTCCCCTGCTTACCTCCCTGTCTGATGACCCATTCCACTCAGGACCAATTCCCAAATACAACCCGTGTGTGATCTCGTCCCTGGCTGCCTCTCCAGGCCCAGTTTGGCTGTGCCCAGCTACGTGGCCTCTTTCCGACCAGTTTCTCAAAAGCAAAAGTCTTGGAAAAAGAAAACAAACAAACGAAAAACATCCCAAGAAAGAACCAAGAGAAAAGATTGACAGAGTGGGTTACTTAAAATTTTAAATTCTCTGCAATAGAAATCGTCATTGAGATAAATCATCACTGAGTAAAATAATAAAAGATGATGAGTGGAAAGGAAAAGGTTTGCAACAAAGAAGTGGAGAAGGATGAGAGAAGCACTATTTATTATTTAATTTAATTCTTTACTAAATCATAACTGTATACATTAATGCATGATTTGATAGACAATGCGGAATGCTTACATATTTAACACGGCCCTTCAGAAGAGTCAGGCAAGAACAAAGACTCCAGTTGGCACCTGGTCTGAGCTTACACAGGCAACTCATCAAAGAAGTGCATAAGACGGATAGATGTGTGAAAGAGTTTCTTCCTCACTTATGCACAGCAATGAAAGGGTGAACCACACAAGAGCATTTTCCACCTATTGTTTTTGTAAACACATTCTGTCTTTTCAAAACTTTTTGAATTGAGTTATAGGCCTATGCAGTAAAGTATGCAAAGGCTTCACTCAGGCCCCCAGGATATTACCTTCATTATTAACGGCCTTTTCTTAAGAGGTGACATTATTCTGACTTCAATCTCCATAGATTCATTTTGCCTGTGCTGGAACTTGAAAAAAAATGAAATTTTACAGAATATACCTTTTTGTACCTAGCTTTTGTGTACGTAGCATGTGGTGGGAATCGTCACTGGTGGTTTTTTGTTTTTGTTTTTTGAAATTTTTTAAGTGTGGCATTCCATGATAGGGAGCACCGGGGACAGGTGTTGTGGCTCACGCCTGTAATTCTAGCACTTGGGAGGCCAACGTGGGAGGATCACTGGAGGCCAGGAGTTTGAGACCAGCCTGAGCAACATAGTGAGACCCTGTCTGTATAAAAAGTAGAAAAATTAGTTTGCTATGGTGGTGCATGCCTGTAGCCACAACCACTGGGGAGGCTGAGGCGGGAGGATTGCTTGATCCCAGGAGTTCCAGGCCACAGTGAGCTACGATGGCACCACTGCACTGTAGCCTGTGAGACAGAGTGCGAGCCTATCCCTTACGGAAAGCAAATGCCATGTGTATCTCTTCATTCTCTGGCTGATAGATTTTAGGGTTGTTTCCAGTATGGGCTTAGTATAAATAGTTCTACTATGAACATTCTTGTACATGTCTTTTGGAGGGTATGTGTATTCATTCCTTCAGATGTAAGTCTTGAAGTGGATTTCCCACGTCATGGATTAGGCCTTTGTTTAGCTTTCGTAGATCTGAAAAGTAGCTTTTCAGTTACTACACCAAGAATTTGTGTTTAAGTCTTCCCAGATAATGTCTGGTGCTATTTCTACCCATAGAAAGGAAACAGAATGTTCCTTTCTCTCCTTCACTTTCCTTCTTCCCTTTTTTCACCCACCCACCCACCTATCTCCCTTCCTTCCTTCCTCTCTCCTTTCCTCCCTCCCTCCCTTCTCCCCTCCCTTCTAGTTCTCCTTCTCTCTCTATGTTCCTTAATCTCTCACCCACCCTATTCCCAGCCCCGTGCCCTCCCTCCTCCTCCCACACTATCTCAGCTCACTTACAGCTGGGCGATGCTTCTGGCCTGAGCCAACCCATAAACTAGATTCTGAACTCCTTGCATCAGCAACTGCCTAATTAGAGACACGATTTGCGGTCGAATGAAGTTTCCACCAACCTAATGTGCATTGCGGAGCTGTTCTTCTGCCAGCAATTACCTCCAGCTTCCAGTTAACAGAAGGGCAAGAACATCTGTATCAAGAGTGATGAGAAAGCCCTTGCCCAGGGTCCTCGTGATCTGAAGCACAAAGCAGGGGGCCAAGACTCATGCTCACATAGCGGCCGTCCTTCCTCCCTCTCTGACAGCAGCCCCCGGGCAGCTCCTTGGAGCAAGAGAGACAACTCAGTTTTTCTGCTTCTGGAGCCTGGAGGGTGTCTATCCAGTATTTATTATTGAAATACGAGAAATGTGAGAAAGTGTGGTGTGGAGCATAGATTCTTAAACTTAAGCTCACTGGGGCACGTTGCAAAGCTAGTAGGTTCCCAATATATAAAGGACCAAAGTGTCTGAATGACACTTTCCAAAGGGAAGAGCTTCTTGTACCAACATCCCTCTCACTTACGATGCAATAGGCATGCATTTAACTCTCTCTCCAGCCTCTGTCACGTACCAGACAGTGGGGATTCAGGAGCGAGCCCACAGAATCGGAGTCTGGTGTCTAGTAATCACAGAACTGTTTGCTTGGTGGCCGTGCTTTGTCCCAGGAAAGAATGAAGCCAGGAGGAAGGAGTGAGTAACAGTTAAGATCTTAAAGAAATGAAGGACGTGCCTTCTTCAAAATATGTCAACTTTGTGTATCGATTAATTCAAGCTGAAAATAATCGAAAAATTAGTTTCAAAAAAGGCTACGTGACCTTTTTTCCACATGCCACAAGCCATAAAGATCCCTCTGGGAGGGATGCTTTCCCCGTACCAGGGTGAGAACATAGCTCTCGTTACTAGAAGATTGGGGGGATTCCGGCTGCACTGGGCAGCTTCACAGCCGCGTAAATCTCCTGGGGACTTTTCCAGAATTGACTGCCCCTAGCCAGATCCTTTGGTTCCGTCATTTCTTCACAAATTTATTGTTCTTTGTCTAAAAACTATAAAAGCACCTTGCTTTGGTCATTTCTTGGGACTTTTCTGTCTTGCGAAGCCTCCCGTGTGTATGTAAAAGTAAGCAAACTTGTATGGTCTTCTATTATTAATCTGCCTGCTGTCAATTTGGTTCCCAAAGCCAGAGTAAAAGCCCATGTAAGAATTAAAAGGGGGGTTGGGGTGATCTCTCCCTCCCCTGCAATCTGCAGAATGAAGACATGGGGGTGATTGATTCAAGCAGCCTAGGAGGAGGCTGCTTTGGGATGGGACAGAAGGGGCAGAATTTCAATAGGGAAAAGAAAGGACGACTACTTCCTGGTAGTGCCCCTTTGAACATCATAGGCACGTGAAGGTCTTCACGAGTTTCAATTGTTGGGTCTGAAAAAAGAGACGCAGGGTCTAGCAGCTGTTATTTGCTGAGCACTTACTGTGTGCTGGGCAAAGGTATTGATCTCATTTAATGCTCATAGTCATCTCATCTTACAGTCCCATTGTACACAAATGGAAACTGAGGCACAAACAATGACGTCAGCTTCACAAGGTTGCCCCACTGGTGAGTGGGTTAAGTATATATAAGATTCCTGTCTTTTGTGGAAGTAGTATCAGCAGCCATGGTCAGTCATAGCAAATCTATTACCCAGGCAGTCCCCAGAGAAGCCCTGAGAACAGTCATCAGCCTTGACCTTGCCTGGCCAACATTCTGAGAAATGTCCACCCAGGGAAGCTGGAGAATCCTAGAGCCCACTTGGGGAAGTGTGTGCTTTAGCTTGCCAAAGGGAGCCAGCAGGACGCCACCCTGATATTCAGCATGACATCGCCCAGGGAGAACATCAGTGTCACAGCACAGTTTTTTGCTCCACAAAATTCAGATTAGAAAACTATTTCAGAATACATTCTTCCTTTGAATCTGTTGGAATCTGGCTTCTTAGAGGGTGAATGGCTAGATTGGTCCTTTCTCCTAAGGTCACCGGAGAGCTCAGAGTGACAGAATCAGTACAAAAAATGTGGCAGGCAGCTCTGCCCTTTCTTCCTGGGAGGCCAGTTCTTGCCAGCTTCTGGTGCAGTGGTTGGCCTCTTCCCTCCAGGAGTGCCAGGCATACGGCCCACCCTCCCAAACAACAAAGCCTCCTTCCTTCTCTCCTGGGGCAAGTGAAATTCAGCCCTCCATTTGCTGCATGGCATAAATAAAATAATATACCACTTGATTTTTTTCTGCAGTGCTGAAGGGAGAATTAAGTTATCCTCTGTGAGCGTGAGTGTATGTGTGTGGGGTGGGGAAGAGAGAGAGACAGAGAGAAGGAACAAAACTAATTAGAAGAAAATACTGCAAATGTATATAAAAAAAATCAATCATTGCTACATACTGGGATTTAGGATTTTTATTTCCTTTTTTATACCTTTCTTTATTTTCTAAATTTTCTGAAACTGACTAGGGTTGCTGCCATCATCAAAAAGGAAACAAATAGAATAGTTTCTCTCTCTCTCTCTCTCCCCCCCCACCACCCTCCCTCTGGCCCCAGTTTTAATTTAGATCTGTGTAATTGCAAGATGTCCTTACTGGATACAACCTCCTGGAACCTCCCTACACCCCAAGCTCCATTTTTGTTTTCCTTTAACTGCCATGAGCAGCCACTATTATTATCCCAGACTTTCCTCCCACTTCTCTTTCTAGAAAAACAGGAGCCAGGAAAGCCCAGCCCTTCGTTTTGTGTCTGGGAAGGAGTCCCGTGTCAAAGGACTGTGACCCACACCTGAATCCCCCCTAAGAGGGGATTTCCTGGGGTCACTTGAGCCTCAATTAGGCCAGGAGAAGGAGGGAGAGAGAGCCCGGGGACAAGGAACCGATGATGTCTCAGGGCTGGCTCTGCAGTTTTGTGTGTTTTGACAAGAGTAATTTAGTTTTAATTACTGACAATAATTATTTCTCAGCCCATGGTGGGAAGCTGTCTGCCTGGTAGCTATGGCAGATTCCAAGGGTCTCTACTTGGTTGTGCTTCCGTTGTGAAGCAGTGTGAGAGCAGGGGGTTCTCTCCTAAGAATGGCTGAACCTGGAGGTGATTTGGGAAAGGGAGGAAAAATTCCAGCCTTCTAGAAGAAGAATTTGGCCTGGAAGGCCAAAGGAGTTGGAGGAGGAGACCAGGCTCATAGGAATAACCCAGGCCTCAGGCACAGAAGACCCAGTGCTGCTTCTAACTTGCTGTGCAGATGTGGACCTCTTCAAGCCTCAGTTTCCTCATCTGTAAAATGGTGACAACAAAGGCTTATTGTGAAGATTGAATAGAAAGTTCTGGAAGAGAGAGGTTGCAGAATTCTCCTAGCTTCCTTGGGTAACTACACTTCAACCTCCTCCTGAGGACTGTCCTCCTCCCCAACTCTGTTCAGGAGTCTCAGCAGGAGCCCCTCACGTGGCACAGGCGGCCCCAGCCCCTCAGTTCTCAGAGGCAGAAGGGGTGAGTGAGCATCCCTGACAGGAGCCTGTGGGAACTGTATGTATACCTGTGGGGAGCCACTCAAGAACACCAAGATGTCAACATTTCTTTAAAGAAATGTTTTTAACAAACAATAATTATGTGTATTTCTGGGGTGCAATGTGATATTTCAATCTAGGTATGCATTGTAGAAAGATTCAATCAAGGTAATTAATACATCCATCACTTCACCAATTTATTTTCTTCTTGCGGTGAGGACATTAAAAATCTATTTCAGCAATTTTGAAATATACAATACACCATTATTAACCGTGGTCACCAGGCAGTACAACAGATTACTAAAACTTACTCCTCCATCTGATTGAAACTTCACACCCTGCAGTCAACACCGTCCATTTCCCCATCTTTACCCTGGTGACCATCTTTCTACTCTATTTCTATGAGACTGACTGACTTCTGTTTTTCAAGCTCAAGACTCAAACTATATTCATTCTATGTGGGAAAACTGATTGATTTGTGTTCATCAGACGGTCTTGTGGAATGCCTTTGGTTTTTACAAAGCATGAGTACAAATTAATCATTGCTGCACAAATGCACTTTTTTAGACCTGACTTCAAAAATGTGAGATCCAGGGGGCAGGGAGAGGGGCGATTGGGGGAATAGCTACTTGGAGGCTTGGGTATTAAAAATGATGCAATCCTATCTAATTTCCTCCTGGTGCTCACAAACCGTGAGCATCAGGTGAACACAGTAAGCCTCCGGAGAGGCAGAGGGGAGCATCGGAGGATTTGGGAGCACAGGTCAACGCTCCTGACACCACGCTCCTGTAGGCAAGTGGCCATGATGCCCTACTGGGCTCTGGCCAGGGCTTTCTCATGTAAACCTCACAAGAACCTGTGATAGAATTATTGCCCATATTTTCCAGATGACAAGACTGAGGTTCAGAGAGGTGAGGTCACCTGCACAGGCTGCCCATAAAGAGAGAAGACCAGTTAAACTGGGGGGCAGGGTTCAGATCATGAGAGGCAGGTGGACATGCTTTGGAGCGTGGCGGCTGTAGCCACAGTTCCTCCATCTTTGAGTGATCGCCCAGCAGTTCTGTCGCTGGAGACAAGAGCTCTAGTTGGTGTTGGAAGCTTTCGATTAAGCTTTCTGGACTGGCTGAGGAAGTAGCTCCCGGGGCAGGCTGGTTCTGCGGTGCTGTTCTGGGATATTCTCGGAGCACCAAACTGATGGCCTTTCCTCCAGCCCTTGCCAAGGTCACTGACGCTCAGTTTCAAACACTTCGCGCTGCAAACGTCTAATGCAGTCTGTTACTGCGGCTGATTCCTGATTGAGTCAACTCCAATCTCACCTCCCACAGGCTCAGGAAGAGGAAGAAAGGGAACACCTAAAGCGACTCACTTAAGCGGAGAGCAAACTCTTCTGTGGGGTTTATTTTCATCTCTTCTCCCCGCCAGAGTTCCACTTTCTCACCGCCGAGTAACTGTGACCGCAGTGAGTTGGGGGCTATGGATTCCACCTCTTCCTTTTTCTACTTAGCTGCAGAATTGCTCACAGCACACGTTTATTTAAGGAGCAGGATGGCTCTCCTTTCTCACGTGCTTTCTAATTATGAATTAGCACTTAGGAAGCCCTTGCATATTTACAAAGGGCTTGGCAAAAATAGTTCATTAGCTCTTCCTCCTGCTACCCCGCCAGGCTCCGGATGAGACCTGAGAACTCATGCGGGGAAAGGCGACAAATCTGTAAGCCCAGAGGCAGGAGGAGCATGTTCTGGAATCCAAGAGAATTCCTGGCCGCACCCTCCCAGCCTGTGTTCATCATTAATATTTCACATTTACCCCCTTCTCCTTCTCAGTACTATGCAACCATGCACGCTGACTTAGCTAGTCAATGTCATTGTTGCTTTGACTATTAAGTTAGTATTACAATAGAACCTGCCTCATAAAACTGTTGTGAGTATGAAATGAATGATACGTATACGTCACTCAGAGGAGATCCAAGCCAGAGTCTGTTCTATATAAACATTTGCTGCTATTATCATTCATTTGAATGTATGAGGTGGCTATCACTTCTCTGTTTTATGGATTTACATTTAAAGAATCTGAGGGTCCGAGAAGTGTAGTAACTTATGTAAAATTTCTGCTGTTTTCACTTCCTATCTGGCCTGGCAGAACCCAGGCCTTCCTTCCTGACCTAGCTGCTCCCTTCTCTGTGAAGCTCGTATACCCACACAGCCCCGGTTAGAGGTGATATTCCCTTCACTATGTTTTATGTGACTTAGAAGACTCAACACATTTTGCCATATAAATGTAACAGGGCACTAATATTATCCACTTTCATAAACTGCAAGACTCTAGAAAACAGAGAAACTGTCTGCTAATGTTTGAATGCCCCAGTGGCTTTTTTTTTTTTTTTTGAGACAGAGTCTCAAGCTGTCACCCTGGATAGAGTGCTATGGCATCACAGCTCACAGCAACCTCTAATTCCTGGGCTCAAGCGAGTCTCTTGCCTCCGCCTCCCAAGTAGCTGGGACTACAGGCACCCGCCACAATGCCCGGCCATTTTTTGGTTGCAGCTGTCATTGTTGTTTGGCGGCCCAGGCTGGATTTGAACCCGCCAGCTCAGGTGTACATGGCTGGTGCCTTAGCCCGTTGAGCCACAGGCGCTGAGCTGCTCCAGTGGCTCCTAACGTAGTGTCTTCCACATAACATAGAGCAGTGGTTCTCAACCTTCCTAATGCTGTGGCGCTTTAGTACAGTTTCTGTGGGTCGTGACCCACAGGTTGAGAACCACTGATATATAGTGTCCTGAAATCACTCCTAAAGTCACCATATAGAGGGGAAATGGGAAATTATAGTGAAATATACCTTTATTGACAAAATATTCATTGCAAAATCTTACAGAATATTTGCAAAATATCCTACGTGTTGGCTACCTCTTTGTACTATTTCATAATGAATGTTTTTTTTTTTTTAATAATTTTATTGAATCATAATTATGTACATTGGTGCAATCACAGGGCACGATTCATATACATTCAGAAATATTTTGATCATACTGTT
>CAUYON010009168.1:0-32948 GCA_963573935.1 Arctocebus calabarensis
CACATCACAAAATCTCAAAACTGCAGATGCTGGCGTGGATGTGGAGAGAAGGGCACACTTTTACACTGCTGGTGGGACTGCAAACTGATACAACCTTTTTGGAAGGAAGTATGGAGAACTCTCAAAGAACTCAAGCTAGACCTCCCATTTGATCCTGCATTCCCATTACTAGGTATCTACCTAGAAGGAAAAAATCCTTTTATCATAAGGACACTTGCACTAGACTGTTTATTGCAGCTTAATTTACGATCGCCAAACTATGGAAACAACCTAAATGCCCACCAACCCAGGAATGGATTAACAAGCTATGGTATATGTACACTATGGAATACTATTCAGCTATTAAAAAAGGGAGACTTTACAGCCTTTGTATTAACCTGGATGGAAGTGGAACACATTATTCTTAGTAAAGCATCACAAGAATGGAGAAGCATGAACCCCATGTACTCAATTTTGATATGAGGACAATTCATGACAATTATTGACACGGTGGGGGTGAGGGAAGGGGAGAGCAGAGAAAGTAAGAATGAGGAAGAGGTGGGGAAAGGAACAGCAGAGAGAAGGAAGGAGCGAGAGGGGTGGGATCTTGGTGTGTGCCACAACTTTTGGGGGCAAAACACGATTGTAAGAGGGACTTTACCTAACAAATGCAATCAGTGTAACCTGGTTTCTTGTACCCTCAATGAATCCCCAACAATCAAAAAAAAAAAAAAAGACAGTGTCAGATACAGAGCTGATGTTTAATAATACCGGTCTGAGGAATGAATGGAGCTTCCTCCCTACAGACTTACAAGGCCCCAAAAGCACACTTCTGTGAATCACATGGGGGAGGAGGTACCTGAGGATTCTTTGTTTTTCACATATTAACATAAATAAGGTTTGAGGGCTCTGTGTTGTTTTCAGATTTCCCTCTAGCACCTGCACCATGCTAGTACATAGGAGATGCTCAATAAATACAAATACAGTCCTATGTATTACTATAAAGTATAAATCCCAGCTACTCAGGAAACTGAGGCTGAAGGATCTCCTGGGCCAGCCTGGGCGACATAGTGAAACTTCTCTAAAAATAAAAAAGAGAGAGAGAAGCCCATTCTTCAAAGTCATGATCTTCTTTAAAAATATATGTACAATTTTTGTGTACATATGTGTATATATAATATATATATAAAATATATTGTCTGAGCTCAGGCTCAAAATATATATATATATGTGTGTGTGTGTATTTTTTTTTTTTTTTTTGAGATAGAGTCTCAAGCTATCACCCTGGGTAGAGTGCTGTGGCAACACTCTTGGGCTCAAGAGATCCTCTTGCCTCAGTTTTTCTATTTTTTAGTAGAGAAGAAGTCTCAGTTTTGCTCAGGCTGGTCTCCCAGAGTGCTAGGATTACAGGCGTGAGCCACTGCGCCCGGCCTCAGGCTCAGAATAAATACCAAGAGTCTTAGTTGGAGGAGGAGTGGGTGGGAGAGAGTCCTGGAGAAGATGTGAGCAGCAGGGACCCTTGCCCAGCCCCTTGAGGTAGAGCAGCCTGTCTCTGTCAAGGCGGGCAGCACCCAGGCTGGGTGTCAGGTGGGCCTCGGCGAGCGGAGTCTTGATCAGACATGGGTGGTCACCCGGAAGAGGCCCCAGACTGTTGCACCCTGGTCGAGCTGCCAGTCTTGGTGAGCTACAGCATGCATGTGGACGCCCAGGCGCTGGCCGAGCTCCAGGTGCAATAAGCGGCCTTGGAAACCGAAGGCCTCAGAGGACTGGGGTGACAGGTACACGGTCAATGCCAGGGCAGCGACAGCACCATCATGCAGTGGCTCCAGGTGCAGAGCAAGCGTGACCGAGCCGGAGCTGTTCTCATCCACAACACGCCTCAGTCCCACTTTCAAGAAGACATAGTAGATACCTGCTTCATCCACCACCAGCTCCCGTTTGTCCTTATCATAGCTCAGGCCCGGCGCCAGGGACACGCCCGCCAGGCCTGGGTCGCTGTACCAGTTCAGGAGCCCGTCAGACAGCAGAACTGCGGGAGGGAAAGGTAAGCGCTGAGGACCGCTGCGCGTCCCAGAGAAGGGTGAGCAGGCCCTGAACCCGGCAGGGCGAACCCCAGAACTGCGGGAGGGAGAGGTAAGCACTGCCCGCCCTGGGGAAGAGAGGCGAAAGTGGGGAGTGAGGTGGGACTGGAGGAGGGAAGGAAGGGATGGAATGAGGAAGAGAACCGAGTCAGTTGGAAAAGGGGCAGGACTCCAAGGAGGGCAGGAAAGGGGTGAGAGACCAAGACGGGTGGGCTAGTGTAGTGAGAGACTTCTGGGAGTAGTAAGAAGAGGGAAGGCGAGCGTGCTTCTCCCAGAGTCAGCTTACACGAGAGACACAACCAGGCTGGGCTCCGGGCATGGCAATCCCGGGCTCTGAGAGCTCAGGAGAGCCTGAAGTGGCACAGGCATGGAGGTGATGGCATCCAGAGAGTCTGAGGGAAGTCAGGAAAAGCGGTGGAGGCCGTTCAAAAAGAAGTGGCAGCTTTCAGAAGGGGGCGGGTTGGGGAGTGAGAGGGCTCTTACTAACCCAGAGCCTGCTTCTGCCCGACACCTGCTTCCTGGGGCCCACCCACACACCAGGAGGAGGCAGGGGAAAGGGGTGCAGGATACTCACCATCTTCCGCCACCAGCTGTGCGAAGAGAGGAACGCCCTGCTAAAGAGGAAAGAAGGAAGGTAAATGGAGACTGCCCCAGAAAGTGGAGCTTCTGCGCCCGCCTACTCTGGCCATCGAAGTCCGCAAGGGCCTGAGCAGACCTGGAGCCCGCGCGCTCCTTCACCCTCCAAAAGAACGCGCGCACACGAGAAGTTGGTGGCTCAACTTGCCCGAAAAACAGAACCGTCCAAAAACTCAGGAAGGGAAAGAGAAGAGACACTTTGGTCGGCGGGTGGGAATCCCCTGGAGTTCTCGGGAGGGAAGGGGGGTGGGTAGGCTAACGCGCCAAGAGAAAAAAACGAGGCTCTCTGGTAGTGAGGGAGTGGGGCTGTCCTCGGTGGTCCCAGATAAAGTGGTGCCCCTCGCGTCTGGGACCTACAAAGGCCTCCCCTCTAGGGCCGGGGTTCAGGTAGGGATTCCCAGGGATGCGGGATGAGAAGGAGTGGCCCCTCGGTCCCAGATGAAGTGGGGAACCCCTCGGCTTCCCGTGAAGAAATGTAGGAGTCTCCTCCGGCCTGCGAGCTGAAAGGGGATGCCCCCCTCCCCAGTGCTAGATGGAGAAAAAGAGCCCTCGGGGGGGGGGGGTCTGAGAGGCACAATTAGGTCTCCTTTCTCCTGCCTGGGGTGTAAATGAGATGTCCCAGGGGGTGTGCGATAGAGGGGGTATCCTAGAGGGCCAGCGACAGGGGTCTCCCCTAGGGTTGCAGTCAGGGAGCATCTCACCTGCGTCTCATTCGGGTCAATGATGGCGCCGGTATCCGGCGGGAGCTCGCAGACCCCGCCAGGTCTCGGGGCGTGGGCGACCCAAGCGGCTCCGGCGGCGGCAGCGGCGAGCAGCAGCAGCGCTACGCCCAGGACCCAGGGCAGCAGGCGGCAGTCGCTGGGCGCGGGCGGCCGCGGGTTTTCGGGGTCCCGGACGGCGTCAGAGCTGGAGCTCATGGCAAGAGACGCGGTGCTGCTGCCCCGGCCGCGCGCCGCGCTTTATTCGTACCGGAAACCCGGCTTTCCGGGGCGGCCCGCGGGGATCCCGGCGACGCGAGCGCCCCGCCTTCCGCTTTCCAAAACTTTCTCCTCCTCTATCTTTTGGCTTCCTCTACTCGGCCTTCCAGACTCTACCGCGGTTTCCTCTTTTTTCCTGTGTCTCTGTCGCCCTGATTGTCTCTCTTTCTCTGTCTCTGCGGGAGGCAGGATGGGGTCTATGTCCCCCCACTATTATGTCTCTGCCTATCTCTGTCTCTGTGTCTCCGTGCTCCTCCCTCTCTGTCGCTGTCTGTGTCTCTCTCTCTAGCTTTCTCCTTATCTATCACTTTCTGCATTTATCTCTCTGTTTGCCTCGTCTCTGGCTCCATCTCTGTCTCGCCTTGTCTTTTTTTTTTTTTTTTTTTTTTTGACAAAGTCTCACTATGTCGCCCTGGGTAGAGTCCCGTGGTGTCACAGCTCACTGCAACCTCAAACTCTAGGGCTTATGCGATCCTCTTGCCTCAGCCTCCAAAGTAGCTGGAGCTAAGCTGGGACTACAGACGCCTGCCACAACGCCCGGCTATTTTTTGTTGCCGTTGTCCTTGTTGTTTAGCTGGCCCAGGCTGGGCTGGAACCCACCAAACCCGCCAGCCTCAGTGTGTGTGGCCAGCGCCCTATGGATTGAGCTACGGGCGCTGCCTCTCTCAGCCTCTGACTCTCCCTGTGGTCTGTCTCTCTCTCTGTCTCCTCCTCTGACTCTGTCTATATGCAGTTTTTCTCCATGTCTCTCTCCCTTTCTGTTTACGTGTGTCTCTGTGTGACTCACTGTGCTTCTCTGCACCCCTCCCTATCTATGTCCCTCGGACTGCCCCAGCCTTTCTCCAAATCCAGCATTTCTGCAGAGGGGGCAAGGTCCAGCCAGCCCTCAATCACTCTCACTCCTGGACCCAAAATTTCCCCCAATCTGGACATGAAACCCAGCCTTCAGCCCCCACATCACCTTCCCCAGGACCCCTGGGCCTTTCTTGCCCTTCCTCCACCCACCCACGGATGCTTCTTCTTCCTGTCAGGAGCCCCTTGGGACCCAACAAGCAGAAGGACGGAGAGTCCAGGTGGAGAAATTCCCCTTATAAGTACGGGACAGTCTTGAGCAACATGCAGGAAACTCAAATTTCCCATTTGCTCTGACAAATGAGGAGGAGGTGGAAGGATTAGCTGAGAAGCAGCCAAAACCTGGCTCCAAAAGAGGAAGCTCCCCTAGAGTGACAAGGAGGTGACCCTGGGAAAGCCCTGAGCTGGCTGTTGAAGTCCTGGTCTGCCCAACCTAGCTAACCAGCTGTGGTCCACCTTGACCTACTCCCCTTCCACTCTGGCAGCCTCACTTTCCCCTGAGAGATGAGAAGGGTGGGGAAGGCAAATCCATCCCTCCACCAGCAGGAGTCAACAGCCCATAAATGTGGGGAAATTCTGACTCAACTGAATAAGTATCTTATGAGGCCTCCCCTATATTGGATACTTCGCTGGACCTCACTGGGGAATTACGGAGAAAGCAATAATGATACTCGTGTGAAGCCCAACCTGGCACAGCACCATTTGTAACGTTAACTATGCAAATGTGAGATCCCCAACCCAGATCCGAAGAAGCTCTCAGAGGGGGAGCTGAATGACAGTGTTTGAATGGACCTTCCAGGCACCCAATGCTCACTCCAGTGCTCTGTACCAACGTTCTTGTTTCTATGCATCTGCTCCCCTCTGTTCTTTGCCCTGAACTGCAGCCTGCAGATACCTCATCATTTACATCTCCACTGACACTGTCCTTTCAGTTCAGGATGACAAATTAAACCAGCCTCTGCTTTCACTGTCTTGTGAAATCCCAATGCAGTGACAGTTAAGCAATTGTTTGTAAATCAATACAAAATTGCGTGGCTTGGCACCAATACCTCAGTGAGTAGGGCACCAGCCAAAGACTGCAAAGCTTGTGGGTTCAATCCCTGCCTGAGCCTGCTAAACAACAATGACAACTTCAACCAAAAAATAGCCAGGCTTTGTGGCAGATGCCTGTAGTCCCAGCTACTTGGGAGGCTGAGGCAAGAGAATCGCTTAAGCCCAAGTGTTTGAGGTTGCTTTGAGCTGTGATGCCACCACACTCTACCAAGAGTGACACAGACTCTATCTCAAAAAAAAAAAAATTGTAAATGTAAGCCAGCAGACTTCCCTAGAATTCTGCCACTTCAGCCACTGATGACTCCCACCAACCCTGGCAATTTAGTGGATAGCAGCTAAACTACAAACACTCGTCTTTGAGCTTCAGGGAAGGTAGAAAAAAATAGAATGAAATAAAATATAAATGTTTGCCATAGATAAATTTGCAAAAGAGACACCAACTCTTCTCTCAATCAGAGAAGCACTTAAAGAAAAAAAGAAAGAAATTAACATGGCAGAGTTTCTGGAAAGAGGAACACAGATGGGGCAGACAGGTCACCAAATCTGGAATGTGACTGTGAAATTGAGACACACACCCAGCCCTTGTCACCTCCCCTAACATCCAGGATCCAGAAGATAAGAAACTAGAAGATCCCTCTTTGAGGAAACTGACCAACCAGGAAGATAGATCTAAAGATACTGATGCCAAAAGAACTTCCCATGATATCACCACCCTGCTGAGAAGCTCACAGACTGAACAGTTTGTTATTACTGTTTTTTTGAGACAGGCTCAGTATGTCGCCCAGACAGCAGTGCAATGAAACAGTCATAGTGGTGGCACCAGTAGCACAGTGCTTATGGCACCAGCCATATACACCAAAATCAGCCCTGGCCAGCTAAAACAATGACAACTGCAACAAAAAAAATAGCAGGGTGTTGTGGCCGGTGCCTGTAGTCCCAGCTACTTGGGAGGCTGAAGCAAGAGAATCACTTAAGCCCAAGAGTTTGAGGTAGCTGTGAACTGTGATGCCACGGCACTCTACTCAGGGTGACAACTTGAGACTCTGTCTCAAAAAAAAAAAAAAAGAAAGAAAAAAGAAACAGTTATAGCTCACTTGAGCCTCAGATTCGTGGGCTCAAGACATCCTCCTGCCTTGGCTCCCAAAGTACTGACATTACAGAGGTGGGAGCCATGATGCCTGGCCTCAATCTGTTTATTATTAACCCCGCACCCACAGCAAGACACAGCCAAGGATTAATTACTTAAACTGACAAAACAGATAACAGAAAGAGAAATTTAAAGGTCACCCTCCCTAGACAACCCAAATGAAATTGTCTGTCCCTACCTCCCCCTCTGCTTACATCACTCTACTGGATTTTTTTTTTTTTTTTTTGCTATTTTTGGCAGGAGCTGGGTTTGAACCCACCACCTCTGGCATATGGGGCTGGCACGCTACTCCTTTGAGCTACAGGCACTGCCCCCACTGGATTTTTTACTAGAAATTTTCACCAGAAATGTTCTGATTAGGTTCATTTGTTTATTTACTTGCTTGCAATTGTTTTCCCCATGAACTTGTAAGCTTCTGAGTGGCATCCTTATCTGCTGTGCTCCTATTGCACCTTCACTGTCTAGAAATGTATAGGCCTTGATAATGTTTATGGAAGGAACAAAGGAATGAAGGAGGAAAGAAGAAAGGAAAAGGTATATACCGTAAAGGTTAAGAGCATAGATTCTAGAGCCAGTGTCAACAAACTTCAGCCTCTGAAGAGTCTTTGGCCCACTGCTTGCTTGCTTTTTGTACAGCCCACAACTAAGGAGTTTTCTTTTGTTTCTGGTTTTAAGTGGCTAGGAAAAAGTCAAAAGAAGAATATTGTTTCCTAACATGTGCAACTGATTTGAAATTCACATTTCAGTATCCATTAATAAAGTTTTATTGTCACACGACCATGCTCATTTATTTCCATATTGTCTATAGTGGCTTTCCCACTCTTACGGCAGAGATGAGTATTTGCAACAAGAGACTAGCTAGCTTTCCTGTGCTGAGATTAAAGGCATGAGCCACCAGGCCTGTATTCAAAGGACAGGAGTATTGGTTGAACCCAGGAGTTAGAGAGCAACCTGGATAACATAGTGAGTTTTTTCCCCTTCTGGAAAAAAACTATTTTAATTAGCCAGTTGTAGTGGCACCTGCCTGTAGTCATAGCTACTCAGGAGGCTAAGGCAGGAGAATCACTTGAGCCCAGGAGTTTGAGGCTATAGTGAGGCATGATCACACCACTGCACTCTAGCCTAGGAGACAGAGCAAGACCCCATCTCTAAAAAAAATAATAATGTTTGAAATAAAAAAAGAAACTGGCTAGCCCACAAAGCCCAAGATATTTGCTACCTGGTCCTTTGCAGAAAAAAATTTGCTGCCTCTACCCAAGAGTCTTGAATTCCAACTCTTCAGAGTTCTTGCTGTGAGCTGCTTCGCCTCTCTGATTCAGCTCATTTTCCACATGTGTTAAATGGGACTAATAGTAGATCCCAAAGGGTGGTTGGAAACTTGCTGTGAGCACAGTGCTAAGCACATAGCAAATGGTCAATAAAGTGACTCATTGTTATTGTGATTCCTGAACCCTCTCTGCAACTCTGTGGTATGCCGTCATCCCTAATATGTGAGCACAGAAACTAAGACCTCAAAAGATGAAGTCCCTTGGCCAAAGTCTCACAGTGACTGTGAGAACTTGAAATCCTCTTTATTCTAGGAGGCTTAGCAGAGTCCAGTACATGCCCTCCAGGGAGGGGAAAGAAAGCCTCCTAGCCTGGGGGAGGCTCAGGCCACAGCCAGGGAGGGCCATGACGTGATGTGGTTGGGACATCTGAGCCAGGCAGCCCCACCCACCATGGAGCACTCAGCGTCACTGTTACCCTCATAGCACCTCAGGATCAGGGGAGTCACTCCTCTGTACTCAGCAGTCTCCCCAAAGTCAGCGTGGGCCCTAGTTTTCCTCCACTATAGGGGAAGGGCCTGAATCTTCACCCTTGCTATCACAGGACCCAATGGAGGAATTGGGCAGGAAGTGGTTGGTGAGGACAGCACCCAGCCTCTGTCTGGGGAGCTCCTCTTGTGCCTCTGAGATTGAGTGAACAGACACCTTTCCTGAGAAGAATGCCCTGATTTTTTTCCCTAGCAAAAATCATCTCCTCCTCTCAGGGTTCCTGAAGCATGTTCCCCAGCCTCTTCCATGAGTCTTCCCCAGTGTCAACATTTTCCTAGCCTGGATCCTCTGTCTCCCCCAGGATAGAGGCCAAACCTAATAGTCAGTATTAGTGATGTTTGCCAAGTAACTGCCACAAGTGAGACAGCAAGAGAGGATAGTGAGAGCAGGGAGAAAAAAAGAAAAGGGAAGGAAAGAATGGCATGAGCTTGGTCTTGGGCCTTGGGTTGTTACCATTTAAAAGAGACACAAAGAGGGAAATTACATTGTCCAAATTACTCAAGTCTCTGTGAAAGCTAGGATTGGGTCTCCTTGGCCTCCGGTAACCCAGGAAAATGCAGACCTGCCACCTTAGTATGTGCACCCAGGATATTGTATATGAAGTGCATGTTGCGTTTGTACAAAGCAATTAAGCTTTGTGGAGTTGATGTGCATACCCAAGTACTCTGGGATCTTGTGTTTCCAATGTGATACCATATCCTTGTGGGGATCCGTGCATGCATGGCAATGTTTCCATTTGAGGAACAGAACAACGCAGGATCCAAACCCTTTGGCCTGAGATTCAGCTCTGTCTCTTGCTAACTGTGTGATCTTGAGAAAATTCCTCTACCATTCTCTGCTTTCCCCATATATGAAGTGCTACTAACACCAGTGACACCTCACAGGATTGTTTTCCAGAATCAGGGAGTCAGAACAGTGCCTGGAACACAGCAGAAGCCAACCAGAGTTAGCCAGCAATGTGGTCGGTGGGCTGGTGTCTACATGCGGTGGTTGACTCCATGTGACTCAGGTCACAAAGGTTGATCTTATAAATGAACCACCAATGTCCAAAAACTACTGCCCACATCTAGGCAAAAGACAGACACGCATGGATGTCTGGTGCAACATTGTTCAAAATGGAAATGACCTCAACAGTCATCGGAAGGAAAACCAGTTCAACAATCAGTGGAGGTTGTTGACTCATCTCTCGATAGAGATCTCCATGGGCTAAGAAAACGAAGCAATTGCAGGCTGCTGTGTACAGAATGCACATTTTGTTTCAGAGCAGAGCTGTATTAGCATAAAGCATTTATGGAAGGTATGCAAAAACCAAGGGGATCAGGGGTGAGAAGATGAGAACGTTTACAGTATATGATTTTGCTTGCTTGCATTTTCCATGAGTTAGTTTTGTTATGCTTTGTTTTGCTTTTTTAATACTGAGCACAGACTCGTGGTCAATTATATACATATGAGGAAAGAAACCATTGGCCAGAGCTGTTTTGGAAAAAGGGAAAATTTAGCACCAGTGACATCAAAGAGAGGAAGCGATGTTTCCTTGCTAAAAGCAGTGGAAGGACGCAGGGGTGGGGGAGTCAGAAAAGGGAAAGACCCAGGCAGGCCCCAGGACCCCTTCAAAGGGCACAGGGATCCCTGCTGGGAAGCCAGCCAACCTGCTCCAGAAAGGGAACCCCAGCAGAGCAACCACCTGAAAGGGACTCTCCACCTCCCCAGAAGCAGCCACTGGATACCGGCACATCCACTCAGGACATATACAATCACACAAACCAATACAGACACACAGACACACCATGCAGACATACACATAATCACACACAAACATACCTGGACACACAACCATAAAAAGGGTGGCCACCAAAGCCAGCCACAGACACACACAAAGGACACAAGGGACAGGCACAACATTCAGGGCACACTGAAAACAGAAAACACCATCACAGACACGTGATCACGCACATGTCAAAACAGATGTTGTGATACACTACACAGGCATACAGAAGGACACACATTAAGGGCATACACAACCACACACACACAGGAAGACAGAAGCTCACCAATGAGACACACGCAAAATCACTCACACCAAAACAGACACCTGGATACAGACACACAGTCACAGTTGAAATGACAGAGGCTGTGTCACATCCCCAGGCCCAAGGGACACAGGATAGCCGTGGTCATACGGGCTCACTAACACACAAACAACTCAAGGAGACTCAGGGACTCCGGGATCCCCAGTGAGAGATCTTCAATATCAGACACCCGGAGACCACCTGAAAGAAGAACCTAAAAGGCAGCGCCAGGTCCCCACCAGAGGATGCCCACAGCCAGAGGGGGTTAGAAAAAAGGACACCCACCTAAGACCACCCAAGATCCCCCCTCAGAAGAGACCCAAGCGAAATCCTAAGACCACATAACATTCATTCTCCCCTAGAGGAGACCTGGTCGAAGTCTAAGATCACCCGAGATCCATCCCCAGGAGAAGACCTAGATCCACCCCAAAGACAACCCAAAGTCCCTTCTTCCCCAGAGGAACCCGGTCCCGGGGCCCATCTTGGGGCCCTGCCTCGACGGCGACACCCAGTGCAGGTGGCGGGCGCCCCCTAGTGGGCCTAGAGCCCTATCCGGGAGCCGGGAGGAGAAGGGGCCTCTGCCCGACTGTTCGCGCAGGGTGTCCCGAGTACCAGATGCAAAGAGCACGGAGGCGGGGAGCCAAGTCGGGCAGGGCCTGGGCGCAGGAACTGAGCAGCAGAAGCAGGAGCTGGAGCCTATGGGACCGGAAACCCCGGCCCACCTGCCAGCCTCATCCCTGGAGCGGTCCCCGGACAGTGAAGGACACCCGAGGCAGCGGGGGAAGTGGGGTGCCACGAGCCGGCTCGCAGTCAACAATGAGCTGCCAGGGCAGGGCGCTGGGCGGCGGTCGGACGTGCAGCCGAGGGTCTCTGCCTACTGGGCCTTGGCTCTATCAGAAGGTGACCACCAAGAAGTCGTCCAAGACCAGTACCTAGCCAGGAAGATCAGCAACACCAACATGGCTTTAGCTCATGGGTTCAAGAAAAAGGTGGGACCCCTTTTCCTAGGAGACCCCAAATTTCTCAACTCCAGCCCATTTCCTCGTCATTCTCCCCAGACCCCACCATTTCCCCCTCCCCCACACTTCTCCCTGTCTGGCCCTGCCCACTCCTCAGTCCCTCTCACCTCCCTGTCATTCTCCCTAGGCCCCGCCCAGTCCCTAGACAACCTTACCCAGGCTCTGCCACCAGTCCCTCTCACTTCCCTGTCATTCTCCCTAGGTCCCTCCCACTTCCTCACCACTACTGTCCCAGTGCAAGGAAGGAACCTGGCGATTCTCCTGCCACACTCATTTTTCTGCCATTCTTAGCACAGCGCCACCTTTTCCCAAGCTCTGTCCCTCTCTGGTCTCTTTTCTCGAACCCTCACGCCCCTTTTCTGGGGCTCGTCCTTCCAGAGCGACCTCTGTCCAGTCCAGCGTTCGAATCACCCCCATCCCTCTTCTGACTTCCCCTGGGTCTTTGCAGCCTCGGGGTCTCTGACTCTAATTCCTGTAGGCCCCGCCCCTTTTATTGTGCCCTATCTTCTTCCAGGCTCCATCCACGCCTCCACCCGTCAAAACTCTCCCCGCAGAGCTCCACGCGCATGGTGTGGGATGGTAGCTGTGCTGGATGGTAGCTGATAACTGGTTAGGGAAGCTACAAGAGCCTCAGTTTCCCTGGCCCTGCCCTGCCCACAGTGGTCTTCACTATCCCTGCCCAAGTCCTCCCTTTGCCGCCCCGCCTGGCTCTCGATCTCTAATCCAAGTCAGGGTAGACATACCCACCCTATCATCCCCTGCCCCAGCTCCCCACTTCTGCTGCAGTTGATAAAATCATTGCAGCACGTGGTCACGGCCCAGCAGGAGCAAATGACCCTAAAGCAGAGCCTGTGATCTGTGCAACCATACAGAACATCCCCACCTGCCCCACTGTTGATCTTGGGGACAGCCAAGATGTTGATGGCTTTGGACTGTTCTGTCTGATATTGGATGAGCCTCCTCCCCACCAGCCTCCAGAAGCCCAATCCTGAAATTCAAGGGACAATGCTGGACTCTGCCTGCCTGTCTTTATCTGAGGCTCAGTTCAGTGGGGCGGGGGAGAGGGGGGTCCTGGCATTCTGCCCTTTTGTGTGTGTGTACTCAGGTCGTGTGTGTGTGTGTGTGTGTGTGTGTGTGTGTGTGAATCCATGCGTATCACTGTTTCTGGGGTGTCTGAGTCAATATGAGCTCATATGAATGAGAGAGAAAGAACCCTTCACAAGTGTGGTTTTTGTGTCCACAGAACTTGGTGTGTGTGGCTGTGTGTGTCCCCCAGTCTCCAGTCTCCGTCTGCGGGCTCTGTCTGTGAGTGGAATGTCTGAGTCTGTGTGTAGGTGTGTCTGTATGTGTGCATTTGCATATCTTGTATATGTCTGACCACGTGTGTGTTGTAAATGGGTCTCTGTTGCACTTAAGTCTGTGTACATGTGGTTTGGCGTCCAGCTCTGGCTGTGTCTATAGGCGGTCTGGTTATAGGATGTATCCATATGTATCTCATTCAATGTGTACATCTCTCATAGTCTCTGTGTGTTGCTATCTGGCTGTGTGATGTTTTGGCTTTGGAGAAGCGGCATGTTTATTGTGTGACTGCTTGGGTCCTATGAGTGTACGTGGTCTACAGGACCCTGTGTCTATGCATGCATCTGGGTTAGCTGCAGATCCAATGGTATTTGTGTATCTGGGTATGTGTCTGAGTCTATATGGGCCCGTGTATGTTGTGTGTATATTGTCTCATTGATTGTGTGTCACATGTTGATTTCTGAATCTGCGTGTCTAGATTGGACTGGATGATTGTACCATGTGACTGTGTGTCCCAGATTCTCTATGTGTATATCAGGCACCTGTGCTTGCCTTTGCTTGCCTGGGATCCCTCCTAACTTAGCACGGGCAGAGCCAGTGACCAAAGCCCCCTCTCTAGGGAGGGAATGTCAACTTGGGACACTAGCTTTGCCCCTCCAAGCCCAGGAAGGGAGTCAGGGGCTGTGGGAAGCAGGCATTCAGCTGCTCAATTCTACCAGGCTACAGTGGTGGTGGAAACAGCAGAGTCAAGAGAGGGGCCCAGGCCATGTTTACACACAGCGTTGACACCTGTATCCCCAGCCCAGTCAGCTACAAAGCTACAACTACAGGCAAAAACACACATATGGACCCAAACAACCACATACACACACCAGCACAGTCCACAAGCATGGACAAGCGTGGACATACACCATCCCTGAATCACACAGAGAAGCACATATACCCAAAGGTACCTATCTGTACCCCAAACACATATTCACACTACACCTAAACATGATGCATGAGATGTGGACACACCAAGACACACTCCTCTGAATTCATGCACAGGTGTGTATACCAGGAGACACACGCACACACTTCCATAGGTACACACAGTCCCGTACATGCAAAGACAGAAACACACACACCAAGAAAGGCACACTTTCATAGCCACACACTGGCTCACGGTTCATAGCTACATAGAAAGACACACACCAGGAAACATACATCCGCAGATTCACAGAGCTATGCTCACTTTACAGGTGACGCAGATATTAGATATCTATCAACATGGACACACACACACTCACAGATGCAAAGACATGCAGAGCCACAACCATACACACATAAGTTCACACATTAGGACACACATACACATACAGAAAAAGTGAGTTGTCCCACCCTTGTCCTCTCATTATCCTGAGCTCCTTGCCCGCCTCCTTCAAAGACACACAAATGCCACACCTACCCATCCTCCAGATTTAGTGGAAAACTGCACCCTTTTTCCATATGAAGTGGGGAAATGCAAGCTGAGACAAAGCATTGAGGTCTTCCACTCTATGGTCCCCCCAGCCTCAGCCCCAACACTGCCTTCCATCTCACAACAGGAAGAGGATGCTTACCTGGGGGGATGAGAAGACCCCACCCATGGATGAGTCCCTAGGACTCTCTCCTCCACTTACCTCCAGCCAGACCATCCTCCCTGCACAATCTTCCTGTCTTCCCACCTTGTCCAGGCTGTGAAGACTCAGGGAGGACAGACTGGCCAGAAGGTGTAAGGCAGTAGGCCTCAGGTGACCTGACCATGAGTAAGGTCATCTGTCCCCTGCAGTCAATGTTCCCACCCTGCTGAGTGAGAGTGGTGTGGTAACACCTCACTTCCAAGGCTTCTTTTGCAATGATGCCACCATCAAATATCTGCAGGTGTCTCATGACATCAATTTTTGCTGGGGGGTGGGGGACATTCTCACTCTGTTTTCCCAGGCTAAAGTACTGTGGCATCAGTCTGGCTCACAGCAACCTCAAACTCCTGGGCTCAAGCAACCCTCCTGACTCGCCTCTTGAGTACCTGGGACTACTGGCACCTGCCTCAATGCCTGGCTAGTTTTTCTATGTTTAGTAGAAATGGGATCTTGCTCTTGCTCAGGCTTGAGGCTACTCGAGCTCAAGCAATCCACCCACCTTGGGTTCTCAGAGTGCTAGGATTACAGGGGTGAGCCCCCGTGCCTGGTGCCCTAACACTAAGGACTCAACCCTCATCACCATAGGCTTCTTAATCTCTATCTTCGCAATACTGGGCTGGCCCCCTTCACCCCATGTAGTGGTGATGTGCCACATTGCAAGCTTCACCCTTTCTCTGGAAAAGTGGGAAGCCCTGCTCTAAGGCAGGAGCAAGTCCCAGCTCTTATCCTAATGAAATAGGAACTCTTCCTGCTTGGTGGCATAGAAGAAAAACCTTCTCTCGAGGAAAAATTAAAGCTCACCCCTTGCTGATGCAGGACAGAAGAGACATCCATCTCTCTGCCCCAGTCTTGGAGCAGAGGAAATTCAGCCCCCTTCCCCTAGCAGACAGGACTCCCCTATCCCTCATATGCATTAAACAGACAGTAGTCCATGCCCCTTTTCTGGTGAGTAGGAAAATCTGCCACTTTCAAACATGGGGGAAATGACCTACCTCTTTCTCCTGGGCAATGAAAAGGAAAGTACCACCACTTTCAGATATTTGGAAGGAAATCTATCATCTTCTCCTGTTATAATAGGAAGTTCCACCCCATTCAGATATGGAACAGGAAATCCTGCCTGTATCTGATGTGAAATACGGGAGATTCCACCCCTTTCAGGTATATCTCCTGCCCAAGTCGGACCTAAATTAAGGGAATGATCCATCCCTTTTCTTGGGGTAAGGTGAAGCCAGTCCCCTTGTCCTCGTGAAATAGGAAATCCTGCCCATTTCAGGCACAGGAGTGGGCAAACTCTCCCAGTTTTGTGCATGGTGAAATGAGAAACCCCACCCTTTTGCCTGATTTAGTGGAAAACTGCACCCTTTTTCCATATGAAGTGGGGAAATGCAAGCTGAGACAAAGCATTGAGGTCTTCCACTTTATGGTCCCCCCAGCCTCAGCCCCAACAGTGATTAATGCCCTACCTCCACCCTACCCCACCCTCTCTGCAGCCCACAGATCAGCCTGGGAGAGGTGGTCATGTGCAGAGCCTACAGGTAAGTTCTACATGGTCATGGTCTACAAGCAGCTGGTCACTTTCATCTTTGGCACTTGGCCAGCATCACCAAACTGACCATGGGGCATCTGCGGCCCTACTTTCTGACTGTGTGCCCACCAGACCCAGCCTCTTTCAATTGCAAGAGTGGCTATATCACCAACTCTACCTGCACTGGCCACCTGGACATCCTCAGTGCCAGGCAAGTGGCTGCACAGCAAGGGAGAAAGTGCCCCCACCCTACCCCACCTCCTCCCTGCTCATCTCCCAGGAAATCCTTCTGTTCTGACCAAGCCTCCCTCGGGATGTATTGCATAGTTTGTCTGGTGGTGAGTGTTGGCAAGAGGCAGACTGCACACCCGGCATGGCCAGAGAACAGGCCATTGCCCCCTCCCACCCATCCCATGCTTGATGCTTGGTGCCAGTAGTGCCAGGCACAGCTTCCACAGAGCATTTGTGTGCCCTCTAGAATTGGGAGGGCTTCTCTTAAGACTCATTCAGCATCCCTGTGCTGGGACAGTAACTTCCAGAATGCTATGTCTTCCCCTGACTGCAGCTGGAAAGGGTCCTGATGGGGCGGGTCTCAGCCTCCACCAGGGCTGAGGGAAAGAAAACCAGACCTAGCTGAGATGTAGATCTAAGGTCTGGGCAATGAAGTTGAAGGACAGACCAGCAAGAGTGGGCAGGAAGGACTTCTGGAAAAGAGCCAGCGATCCTCAGGCCAAATACAAAAGACAGCATAGATCAGAGTACTGGAAACATACATCGCAGCCAGCCCAGAGCCTCAGGCACCGAGGTGGGCAGACACAAAATAGAGAGGCCCAGGCATCAGGGCATGTGACAGTCACATGGCTGCCTCTACTCCAGCAATATTTTCTTCCTGAAAGACAACTCATTTGATGACAAGCCCTTTTCTTCTCTTAAAAAAAAATAAACTAAAAACAGCCTCTTATAGTGACAAAGAGCTAGGGCTCTGCCCCCAGAATGCAGGGCTGCCTCGGCTCTGTCCCTAGCCTCATTAGTGTGTGTGACACTGGGTGAGATGCTGAACCTCCTTGGGCCTCCATTTCCTCATCTGTGAATGGACATGCAAAACACCCCTACCTCCTAGATTGTGGTTTCACAAGTTCGAGTATAAACAAGCTGATACACATTTAGCACTTAGAATAGGATCTGGCCTTAGTTCTGGTCTAAACATCACTATTCTTATTAGACAAAGTCATTATTTTTGGCTTTTTATCACAGTTGGTTTTGGGAAACTACATTGCAAAGCAGAAATGATGAAATCACTCTTTATTCTTCATACAATATTAGTAAAGTCATATCTTGTTACTCTCTTTACTATCACACATTGCCTATGTATGTCTGTAAAATAAAAATGCCAATTTTGGTAAACATTATTGGTTTTAGAGGTGGTAGAATCTGTAGAGTTTCATAGATATATGAAACAAGATAGGAAATAGAGGTGTTTTACAAGCACTGCCAGAGACTTTCAGTCACTCTCAGTCATCTGAGGGTGTCACAGTCAGTGAAACCCTCAGATGCCTTGAAGATTTGTACTGGAGCCATAAAGAGTGCTAAGCTAGATTGGTTTCCTGTGGGAGGAATATTCAGCAATTAAATAAAAAAATTATTTGCAAGGGGAAAATGCATACATAAATACACAAACTGAGAGGGGTCGGAGAGATGAAATAAATCACAGAGGCAGGGGGACATACCTGGTCTACTCCATAAGCAGGCTAGCCCATCCAGAATTTATTTTAGCATTTAGTTTCACCTAGAGACCTAACTCAAAATTATGCCCAAATAATTAACACAGAGTTTCTCAGCCTCAGCCCTATTGACATTTGGGGCTTGATCATTCTCTGGTGGGGGTGTCCTGCGCACTATAGTGCATTGCTGCCAGCAGTGCAGGCACAAATGGAAGTATGACAACCAAAAAAGCCTCCAGACATTGCCAAGTGTCCTCTGGGGTGCAAAAGCACCCCCCACCTGGGTTGGGAACTACTGGTCAAAACTAGCGGCCTTTGGTGAGTGTGAGGGCCAACCAACCAGCTATATATCTTTAAGTAGGTGTATCAAGGGGGAGATGAGGAGGAGGCTTCCTGGGAGGGCAGAGCTGGAGGGGTGGCCCCAGGAAGTCTGGCCTCAAGGGCCAGATAGGAAGTTCCAGCCAGCCCCTGATAATAATTATTATCATAATAATGTATTGTCAACTCTGTGTAAGGGTAACTTGGAGCTGCCCCATCCTGCAGCCCTCTCAGCAGCCCTGGAGGGTGAGCATTCTTCATTGCCATCTTGCAGGTGAGGCAATTCAGTCCTCAGGAGAAGCAGCCTGTCCAAAGTCATAGAGCTAATAAGAAATGCAGAAGTAGGGGAGACGGTTTGCAGTCAATAATAACACTGGAGTCAGGCCCATGGGCTCACTATTCTCCCCCCAATATGTAATCCAGCTATAGTCTTACCCACCCAGGCCAGGTTAGGGGTGACCCCACAGGCAACAGGCGCAAAACCCAATAGAGGTGTCCCTGGGAACCCACAGCTCCCTGGCAGCTTACACAAGCATCCCCAACCAGACACAGAAGGAAAATCGTGGTTTTACTTTCTAGACTGCGTCAAAACAAGCCCTCCCAGAAGTCCACCGCCCCACCAGTCCAGCTAGCCCCTGCCAGGAGCCCTCTGGTTAATGGGAGCCTTTTGGCTAATGAGGTCCAGAAAGAATGGGGAGGAGGATTGTGGTTAGAAAAACTGAGGCAAGGCCTCGGAGAGGGAGGGATGGATTTCCCAGCTCCTTGTTTACCAAGCGCTCTGGCTTCCCAGTGGCTAAGAGTGGCCAAGCCCGGCTGGGGACAGAGAGGGGCGGGGGATGTGGCACTGATGTCGCCGGAGGAACTTCCCACCCCTGCCGTGGTGGGGACACGGCACACCCCACCCCGTGCCCCACCCCAGGTCCCGGAGGAGCATTTTCAGAATCACCAACCCCCCACCATCCCAGGGAGGGACCAGGGGGCGGAGCAGGCTAGTGCCCAGCCATGACGCGAGCCCCGCCCGCTCATATAGAGGCTCCTGGGGGCGCAGGGAGTGTGCTCCGCCACCGCAACAGCCACCCGCTCTGCAGTCTAGGTTCCCGGCACCGCAGCCTCCGCGTCCGCCAGCAGCGCCACCACCATGCGGGAGATCGTGCACCTGCAGGCCGGCCAGTGCGGCAACCAGATCGGGGCCAAGGTGCACGCCATGGGAGGGGGGCGCCGGGGCCCTGCAAGCGGCGGTGGCCGACAAGCTCAGAGAGAGGTCCCTGGAGCTGGGGTCTCTTGCGGACGGAGTCCCAGGAGGCCAGAGCCCCAGGGACGATGGGGGAGGGGTCGCCGCGGACAGGGCCAAGCTGGGAACAAAGAGGCTGATAGGAGCCGAACCGTTCCTTCTGTCCGTTGGCCACAGCTGGCCTCACAGCTGGAGGACTGTCCCCTCTAGGCACACAAAGAAACCTCGCCCTTCACCCCACCCCCCACTGCAGCTGGGGTGCACTGGCACCGCCGGCTCCTCCAGGGTGCTGACTGCACTTCACCCTGCCCCTACTGCTTCCTTCTTGCTGCCTCATCCTTGTCTCAGTACCCGGTTTCTGGGTCCACCTCATTCACCTTGCTAGGACCAGGCGGCTGCTAGGGAGATGTTTGAGTGCAGAGTGAGAGGAGGTCCTCACCCTAGCCACCTGCTCCCCATCTCTCAACCCTTCCCATCACCCCTCTCCAGTTCTGGGAGGTGATCAGTGACGAACATGGCATCGACCCCACCGGCACATACCATGGGGACAGTGACCTGCAGCTGGAGAGGATCAATGTGTACTACAATGAGGCCACAGGTAGGGTGAAGGGGGCACCTCTTTCACCCCAGTGGGAGGGGGCAGGATGCTCCCAGGCCCCTGCAGGTTCTTGGTACTCATCAGAACGGCCCTCCATCTTTTTCTCTGCAGGAGGGAATTATGTCCCCAGAGCTGTGCTGGTGGACCTGGAGCCTGGCACCATGGACTCTGTCCGCTCTGGTCCCTTTGGCCAGATCTTTCGGCCTGACAACTTTGTGTTTGGTGAGTCCCCCACCAAGGAGAACAGACAGGGAAACTTCCTTGCTCCTTGTGCTTCCAAATGCATTATGAAAATTCTCTACCTGGCACTCGCAGAGTCAGCATGGTCAGTGCCTTAATGATGGATGCTCGGGCCATTATGGGAGCCCTGGGAAAAGGGAGCAATCTAATACTGAGAGGGGTTCAGGGAAGGTGTCCTAGAGTAGGTGGCGTTTTAATTCAACAGTCTGAGTGGGAAGTAGACTGCCCGGGCATGACTCTCAAATTTGCCACTTCAGGCATTCAGCAAATAGTGAGCACCTACTGCATACCAGACCCTGCTCCCTAAGTTGAGGACACAGAGGAAAACAAAACAGTCCCAGGGGAGCTCACATTCTGGTTGAAGACAACAGAGTTTTAAATAAGTAAAACTTGGCCACTGATTTAGTTGGCTGGGTGACTTTAAATGGGTTCCTTAACCTCACTGTGCCTCAGAATCGTCATCTTGAAAGCAGGGATTATGAAATGTCTACTGTTCAGGATTATGAGACTAAAAGCCAAGGATGTGGATAAAGAATTTTGAATAGTACATGGCCCAAGGAAAAGGAAAATAAGCATTTGGTGTCATTGTTTTTATATCGAGGTTACCATATGCAACCTAAAAGGTGAGTAGGACTTGGCCCGGCCCAGTAGCACTGCAGAGAAGTGAGAGAGGAATGACATATGTGAGGGCAGTGGGGCATCCACACTCTGCGACAGTCCTTCTGGGCAAGCTTTCCTGGGTCAGCCTGGCCATACACATACACACACCGGCCTCAGGCCCCAAGCTTCACACACCCCAAAACCTAGTGGGCTGCAGGGAGAAACTTTCTTGGGTCAGGCTGGCCACACACACACACACACACACACACACACACACACACACACCCTGCCTCAGGCCCCAAGCTTCACACACCCCAGAACCCCAGCCACTCTCCTCCTCCTCTGACCTTAGTGGTTTAGAGTTTGGGGTCTAGGAGGGATTGACAACAAGCTGTGTGACTTCCTCTCTGATTTGCAGGAAGGTTCCAAAAGTTAATGATGCACCTGTGTGAGCCTATGGGTCCTAATAGGTCCTTGAGAAAGGTCTGGGAAAGATGGAATGAGGTTGGCCAAAGGACACGAGGGATTCTAGGATACCTCAGGGGTGGAGGGTGGGGCTCAAGTTGGGCCAAGAGATCTGTGGCCTCTGGGAGGCAAGTGTGTGGGGGGATGGGGACTGTAAAAATGTGAACTTGGGACTAGACTGCTTAGTTCCTGGCCACCCCACTTGCTTGCAGTGTGAGTTTCTGCAAATGATCTAACTTCTCCATGCCTGTTTTCTCACTTGTAAAATGAAAGTACGAAGAGTATGTATGTGCTTTGGAGAGTTGGAGAAAAGCCTCAGCCACTGTGGCTCAAGCAGCTAAGGTACCAGGCACGTACACTTGAGCTGGTGGGTTCGAATCCAGCCTAGGCCCACCAAACAACAATGATGGCTGCAACCAAAAAATAGCTGGGCGTTGTGACACATGCCTGTAGTCCCAGCTACTTGGGAGGTGGAGGCAGGAGAATTGCTTAAGCCCAGGAGTTGGAGGTTGCTGTGAGCTGTGATGCCATGGCACTCTACCAAGGGCAACAGCTTGAGGCTCTATCTCCAAAAAAATAAAAATTAGAGCACCTACTGTGTGCCAGATAGGATGGCAATCAGGACAAAGCCTTTACCTCCCATGAGGTTATGTCCTAGTAGGGGAGACAGATACAAGCAGAAAATTTTTAAATATATATATACACAAGATTAAGTAGTAACAGGTGCTACACAGAAAACAAAACAAGGTAAAGGGATTAAGAATGAGAAGGGTCCATTTTAGATTGGGCAGGTAGCGGGTGGTTAAAGATGATTTCTCCAGTGAGGTGACATTGAGCAGAGACCTCAAAGGAGTTGAGGGAGGAGCCATGTTGAGTCCCTGAGGAGAAAGCATCTGGGATCAGGGCAATCCTAGCACTTGGGAGGCCAGAGAGGCAGGATACCCTGAACTCAGTAGTTTGAGACCAACCTGCAACACAAGCTGCAGATGCCCTTCAAAGGCCCTGAGACAGGACTACACCTGGTTACACCTGGTATATTGGAGGCACAGGGAAGAGGCTGGAAGACAGCGAGGAAGGGGAGAGAGGGAGGGGAAGAGGACAGCGAGGGGATGGGGCGGGTCACGCAGGGCCTGGTGGACTGCAGGAAGAACTTGGGCTTTGACCCTAGGGGAAGTGGGAGCCATGGAGGGCAGAGGACAGAGGAAGAAAAGGCCCTGCTGACAGGTACCATCTGGTGGTTGCTGCAGGAAGGACAGACTATGAGTGCTGAGGGTAGAAGCCTCACTTACCCAAGTAGAGGAAAAGATTAAATGAACCAGCCTTCTAATACTAATCCTTGTCATCCTGGAGCTTGCATTCCACTGGGAGATTATGGACAATAAACATGATTAGTAAGAAAACATAGGTTTGTCAGTGTCATCAAGAAAAGTAAAGCAAAAAAAAAAAAAAAGAAAAGAAAAGTAAAGCAAGCTCGGCACGTGTGGCTCAAAACAGCTAATGCACCAAGCCACATACACCTGAGCTGGTAGGTTTGAATCCAGCCTGGGCCCACCCAACAACAATGACAGCTGCAACCAAAAAATAGCCAGGCATTGTGGCAGGCGCCTGTAGTCCCAGCTACTTGGGAGGTTGGAGGCAGGAGAATCACTTGAGCCCAGGAGTTGGGGGTTGGTGTGAGCTATGATGCCACGGCACTATACCCAGGGCAACAGCTTGAGGCTCTGTATCAAAAAAAAAAAAAAAAAGGAAAAAGAAAAGGAAAGCAGGGAGGAGGAATAAGAAATGGTAGAGAGGCCAGGCACAGTGGCTCCCATATGTAGTCTCAGCACTCTGGGAAGCTGAGGTGGGAGGACTGATTGAGCTCTGGAGTTGGAAACCAGCCTGAACAAAATCAAGACCCCCATCTCTACTAAAAATGGAAAAATTAGCAAAATGTGGAGGCAGGCACCTGTGACCCCAGCTACTTGGGAGGCTGAGACAGGAAGATCACTTGAGCCTAGGAGTTTGAGGTTGCAGTGAGCTACAATGATGCCTTTGCACTCTAGCCTGTCAGGGGAGACTCTGTCTCCAAAAATGAAAGAAGGATAGCCTCACATAGTCTAAGAAAGCTCTAGATGTGAAGGAGGGAGCTTGAGGAGGCCTGTGGGAACAGGACACCAAGCAGAGGACACAGCTCAGTGCAAAGACCCTGGCACGGGACCACACCTGGGGCTTGTTGGAAGTGCAGCAAGGCAGGTTGTGCAGGTTCTGATGGGCCTCAAGGAGGACTTGGGCTTTTCATCATTGTGGCATGATTTTTGAGCTAAGATGGGCCATGATTCCATTTAGGTCTTACTAGAATCCTTCTGACTGCTGAGTGCAAAAGGGCAAGAATGGAAACACAGAGAACATTTGATCATCATCGTATTAATGATTCATCCTTTTATTGTTATTTATTTATGGGGGGAGGAAACAGAGTCTCATTGTGTCACCCTGGGTAGAGTGCCATGACATCATCTTAGCTCTTAACAACCCCAAATTTCTGGACTCAATTGATCCTCAGCCTTCCCAGTAGCTGGGACTACAGGTACCCTCCATGACACCCAGCTGGGTTTTCTATTTTCAGTAGAGACGGGTTTCCGCTGTTACTCAGGCTAGACCCAAATTATTGAGCTCGGGGTATCCTTCCATGCCGGCCTCCCAGAGTGCTAGGATTGCAGGCATGAGCCGCTGTGCCTATCATTTTTGATACTGTTATTATTAAACTACTAGACGCTTTCCAGGGTTGGGGGCAGGGTCTCCCCATGACTGCCTGTGTGGCCCTCTCCAGGCCAATCCGGAGCTGGCAACAACTGGGCCAAGGGGCACTACACTGAGGGCGCAGAGCTGGTGGACGCCGTCCTGGACGTGGTGCGGAAGGAGGCCGAGAGCTGCGACTGCCTGCAGGGCTTCCAGCTGACGCACTCACTGGGCGGAGGCACTGGCTCAGGCATGGGCACGCTGCTCATCAGCAAGATCCGCGAGGAGTTTCCCGACCGCATCATGAACACCTTCAGCGTGGTGCCCTCGCCCAAGGTGTCGGACACGGTGGTGGAGCCCTACAACGCCACCCTGTCCGTGCACCAGCTGGTGGAGAACACAGACGAGACGTACTGCATCGACAACGAGGCGCTCTATGACATCTGCTTTCGCACGCTAAAGCTGACCACGCCCACCTATGGGGACCTCAACCACCTGGTGTCGGCCACCATGAGCGGGGTCACCACCTGCCTGCGCTTCCCGGGCCAGCTCAATGCAGACCTGCGCAAGTTGGCAGTGAACATGGTGCCCTTCCCACGCCTGCACTTCTTCATGCCGGGCTTCGCGCCGCTCACCAGCCGGGGCAGCCAGCAGTACCGCGCGCTCACGGTGCCCGAGCTCACCCAGCAGATGTTCGACGCCAAGAACATGATGGCCGCCTGCGACCCGCGCCACGGTCGCTACCTGACGGTGGCCGCGGTGTTCCGGGGCCGCATGTCCATGAAGGAGGTGGACGAGCAGATGCTGAGCGTGCAGAGCAAGAACAGCAGCTACTTCGTGGAGTGGATCCCCAACAACGTGAAGACAGCGGTGTGCGACATCCCACCCCGCGGCCTGAAGATGGCGGCCACCTTCATCGGCAACAGCACAGCCATCCAGGAGCTGTTCAAGCGTATCTCCGAGCAGTTCACCGCCATGTTCCGGCGCAAGGCCTTCCTGCACTGGTACACGGGCGAGGGCATGGACGAGATGGAATTCACCGAGGCCGAGAGCAACATGAACGACCTGGTGTCCGAGTACCAGCAGTACCAGGATGCTACCGCCGAGGAGGAGGGCGAGTTCGAGGAGGAGGCGGAAGAGGAGGTGGCCTAGCGGGACGCCTTCGCTGCCTCTGCCAGCCCGAGGCGCCTGCCCTCCCTGGAACCCCATTTCCTCCCTGCCCCTCAGCCCAACTTAGCTCTGACCCTGCCATTTCTTTGCCCTGGCCCTTTGCCCTGGCCTGACAATGCCTTTAGAGCCCACTTCACCTCTGACCTTGCTTCGTCTTTGACTCTGAGCGCCATTTTGTCCTTGAATTCCCGCGAGCTCTTCTAATTTTAACGCCTCTAGGAGCCCTGCTTCATTCCTGATACTGTAAGCCCTTCCCTGACTTCTTCACCTTTAACCCCCTCCATGAACCCCATTTCCCTTCTAACCTATAAGCCTTGATTTAATTTTGACCCCGCCATCTGAGCCTCACTTCACCCCTGAACTTGACCCCCTGGGCCTTGCTCCCCTCCCCTCCCATAACCCCCACAGCCTCCCTGACTTCACCCCTCTCAGCTCCTGCCCCATTTATCTTACCCAGGGTGGTGGAATGCTTCTTCTGGGATAGAAACAAGGCCTGGTGCCCATGAGGAAGAGAGGCCACCCCCCTGTCCTCCCCACCCTCCTTTTCCCTGCCTTATAATAAAGTAATTCTTGTCCTGGACACCTCTGCCTCATTCAATTTTCATCTCCTGTGCACTGAGTGAAGACTTTGCCCTATAAGGCGGAGGTGGGTACTGACATCTCACTTCTGGGTGGGAAGAATGCTCAGAAGGAGCAGAGATTTGGGAGTCAGATAGACCAGGCTATGCCATAACGAACCACATGGAGTCCTCTAAGTCATGTGTGCTCTCTGAGCCTATTTCCTCACCTGTAAAATGGGCTCAGAGGTTTCTCTTCAGGATCCCCATCTGCCCACCTCAGGGCTGTTTGTGAGGGTCCAAGGAGATCTTGTGTGCTGAGAGTAGGTGCTCGTCAATGGAGGCACTGCTATTCTCTGTGAGGCACCTTACAAGTACAGAAGGCAGGAGGAAGCTCCAGGGAAAGGTGCCAGAGGGATGTGCTCCCAAGCTAGTGCCTGAGTGGCAGTCACACAAGGAGTTCTACAGGGCGCCAGCTCATGCCTGACAACTGCCACGTAAGGTCTGAGCTCTGATCCCCTTCCCTACTAAGGTTCAGAGCAGTGTTTTTCAACCCTTTGTATCTCACAACACACTTGAACCTGTAGTTAAACTTCCGCAGCACACTTAAATTATGTTGATTTTTTAAATGACTTAAAAATGGATAGACTGGGCAGCGCCTATGGCTCAGGGAGTAGGGCACCGGCCCCATATACCCAGGGTAGTAGGTTCGAACCTGGCCCTGGCCAAACTGCAACAAAAAATAGCCAGGCGTTGTGGCGGGCACCTGTAGTCCCAGCTACTCAGGAGGCTGAGGCAAGAGAATTGCCTAAGCCCAAGAGCTGGAGGTTGCTGTGAGCTGTGACACCACAGCACTCTACCAAGGGCAACAAAGTGAGACTCTGTCTCAAAAAAAAAAAAGACCAAAGCTAAATAGAAGCCTGGGGGTAAGACATTTCAATGCTGTAATCCATAACGTCAACTTCTAGGAAACAGAACAGGTTTAAGAAGAGTGCAAATTAAATTTGAAGGGAAAAATAGAAACTATTTAGCACACTTTGACAAATACATCTTCTCATTAGATATTTTAGTTCACTTTCAGGCTTATGTGGCCATGATTATTGGGGTTAAGTTATTAAGATTCACTACATTATTTGATAATGCCACAAAGAGGCAAAAAATAGTCCTGAAGAGTAAGCAAGAATATTTAGGGCTGAGGAATTCTTTGAGTCTCTCACTCCTTTTATCTCTATTAAATATCCACCAAATGTGAAATTTACTAAACGTAGAATACAAATGTTTTAACACAATAACTAAGAAAATGCTGTGAAGGCTATGTTAACCTGTTAATATATTTCAAATTGCATATAAAACCATCACATTGTATCCCATGATTGCATTAATGTACACAACTATGATTTAATTTTTAAAAAAATGATTACATAAATACTAACAACTTATTGAAAAAATCTTTTTGTTTATTCCTCTGTCAACAAAAATTGTAATCTTTCTTCTGCAAAAGGGTGAGCAACTCTTTGAAAAACCAGCCAGAGAAATCTGTTATTAAGAGTGTAAATGAAGACTTTAATCTTGCATAGTCAGAAACCACATTTGAGAATCATGCATTTCCATGTGACCTAATTTTAGGTGTCCTAAAAAGCTGCAGTTGGCATGCTATTAGAAAAGCTTTAAAGGGTTTTAAATCTTTTTGACTTAGCTAGAGATCAATAAAATTAATCAGACTTTTCCTGTGCAATTAGGCATTGATAAAAGACTGTCATCTATTCTACATTTTAAGATACTAAAAGAATTCGATATGACATTTTTCTCCCTACATACTTCTTTAAAATGAAGTTTTCTACTAATTATAAAATTATATGTGTATATATAAAAATAAGATTACATATCTATGAGCTAATGAGTATAATTCCTGCACCGACTATTAATAACTTTTAATTTAGCAGTATAGCTTTAAGTTATTCAGATTATATTAATAATACAACTTTAAATCCTGGGTATTTTTTGTTTATTATTTTTATTGTTTTGAGATAGTCTGAAGCTGTCGCCCTAGGTAGAGTGCCATGGCATCATAGATCACAGCAATGCAACCTCAAACTCTTGGGCTTAAGTGATTCTCTTGCCTCAGCCTCCCAAGTAGAGGTTTTTTGTTTTTTTTTTACTGAAAATATATTTTTACCATGTTACATAATATTTTCCCCATGTTATTATACTGCTTTTGTTAATGTCATTTTTAAATGCCCTGGTCTAGACCACCTAATGTTCACTTACTAATATTTGTGTTGTTTCCAAATGGGTCACAAATTTCATAGCTCCTAGGATAACTATAGTGTTGAAGGAGGTTTCAATAAATGTTTTTAAGTGATATGAGGGACATTAACTGTTCCATCAGTTAACAAGTTCCTATTTAGCATCTTTGATATGTCTCACAATGAACTAGGAGCTATAAAGAATGACATAGCTCAGAAATTTGGGAACAGCATAAGATGTAAATATTGAATGAGGGGCAGTGATTTGGTGCTGAGAAATTGTGCCTGACTGAGTCTTAAGTCCTAGGTTTTGATCCCAGCTACACCACCTGGTGCCCTGGAACCAAACCTGGGAAAACTTGTGCATTGCTCTGAGCCCAGTTCCTTTTAAATAAGTATTAGATGAAATGATCCATACAGACATCTCGCAAACTCCCTGAGTTGTAGAAAATGCTCACTAATTGCCAATACTACCCTTATGTTCACTTCCTATGTGAATCTGAGCAAACACTGAGATCCACTGAGCATCAGTGCATTAAAGCTCCCTCTGAGACACCGGGAATGAGGGAGAGGTCCTAGGGAGGAAGGTTGGTGCAACTCAGCACTTAGGGGAAGACAACCCATTAGTAAATCATTGACATACTGCACAGAAGATGGGGTGCGGGGAAGAGCAACAGAGGATGTGCACAATGAGGCTACTTTTGAAGGAAAACTAGAAAGTCATTAGGTAGAGAAAAATGTTGAAAGGATATGACATTGTCAAGGATCAGTATGACCAGAGCACAGACAATTGATGATCAGCAAGCTGAATATCCACCTGAAATGGCCTGTTGGGTCAAAAACCTCATCTGTCATTCAGAAGGAGTCCTTCAGCTCACCAGCCAAAATGCCTGCATTGGACTTGTGCAATTATTCCAGTGCCCACGAGCATAGTCCCCAGAGAAATACCAAGCAGCTGCCAGGGACCTTGACCCCTAGATTCCAAGAACCTAGAATCAAGCTCTTCAACTTTCTCATCCCCTTTTTACGTTAGTAAATAAATTGTACCTGCTACAGACTCCTCACAAGACTTCAGAAGAAATCACATGCTGGTCTCCTTTCCTGAGTCCTATGAATTTCACTTACGTGTATTTTTATTGTGCTAATAACACAGAGGAAATAATTAACCATAAGGCAGCACCTGTGGCTCAAAGGATTAGGGCGCTGGCCCCATATGCCAGAGGTGGTGGGTTCAAACCCAGCCTCGGCCAAAAACTGCAAAAAAAAAAAAAAGGAAGAAAATTAAACTTAAAAACATACCTCCTTCTTAATTATAGTCATAATTCCACCCTCTCTTACACCTCTGCATCTTCGGAGCACATGATGAAGAAACCAAATCTAAAAGCAAGCGCCTGAGTTCAAAGCTCTTACCCAGATGTTGAAGCAGATAAACCTTGATTGATAACAGCCACATTCATTCATTCCTCTATGAGTTCACTGTCAAATACTTCTTCAATAACCAATAGGAATGTCAGAAGACACAAGCATCTATCAGATATGGGTTATGCCATCAAGGAGGTTTAATGTATCTTATTATTAATATTAAACAATTGTTAGAATTAGTATTATATGATTAATATCAATGTTAACATTTATTGAGTGCTCGTGATATGCCAGGTACTACTGTATACGCTGTACATACATTAACACTTTTAAATTGAATAGGCATTCATTAGGCATTATGATTAGGCATTATTAGTACCTTTATTTTATAAATGGAAGATCTAAGGTACAGAAAGGTTAATCACGTTTTCATCATATAACTGTTGAATGGCAGAAAAGGCTAAGCACTCGTGTGGTCTGGATCCACAGCCCGTGCTCTTGCTGACTATTCGATATTGCTAAGGGAGCCTATATATATGCACAGATAAATAGTCTTTTAAGACAATGTAACTGTCAGAACAGAGATAAATTATGGGACCTGAGACAAGAGGGAGATCATATCTGATTAGGGTATTCTGGGACGCTTTTGAATGGGATGGGATTAGGGGAATTTAACACTAGTAGATTGAATCTTTGACACTGTGTGGCTATCAGGATGCTATTATTATATATACATTTACACACAGATTAGCTTTTATAACCTCCTAATAACTCTGTGGAGTAAACCACTTCAATATTCATTACACAGGGGAGGAAATTAAGGTCAGAAAGTTTAAATAACTTTCCCAAGTTTGCTAACCGTGTTTAAGTAGTCCAGGCAGGGTTCAAATCAAGTCTAGCGACTCCAGAGCAAGCCCTGATATACTGCACTACCTTGCTATTAATAAAGAAAACCAGGAAGAAATACAAGAAGGAGGGAATTTTCTTTTGGTAAAACAGTATTTTTAAATTAATAATTGCCATTGAATTTATTTTATTTGTAAATCTGACTTCATAAATAATATGTGTGATTAGATCAGAATTTCATTTGATGAAAAAATTTTTCGGGACTATTGCCTTTCAGGATCTGCATTAGATACTAGAGTTACAAATGTGCCTGGACCAGGAAAGAGATTTGTACAAGGTTAGTGGGAAAGGTACGTAAGAGATTCAAGGTAACTCTGCAGTAATTAAGTGATTCACTCTGTCAGGAGGAGGGCCGAGAGTGCTCATTTTAGGGGAAAGGAAGGGCTTCACAGAAAAGTGTAACTTGAAACGTGTTTGAGAGGCATAACCTGTGTTTTCATTGTGGTCAAGGGAAGAAGGGGCATTCTTAGCAGGGGAGTGATGCATCCAAAGGCATATAATTATGACTCGGCATGAAGCAATTTATACACACATGCAGTTCAGCATTACCAGACCATGGGAAGACACATGGCAGTAGCAGGAGATAAATTAAGGAGGTGGACCTAAGGCAGCTCAGGACATCTAGAAGTGTAATCAAGGTTGCATTTAACCAAAATGTATGTTCTACTCTGTTCTGAATATGGGACTTTTCTACATTAAATAACATTTTCCAGCCATATGTAGATGATCTTGATATTGATGACAACTGGACTGCATATCACTTTGTGAGGGTCCTTTCAACGAATGGTAGGTTGTCTCCTAGGTAACCCCCACCTGGCCAGCTCTCCTGGTTAAGTCCTGAATTCCTTTCCCTTTGTAAGGTTTTGAAACTCAGAACACATTGCATAGTCATAGCTAGTGGTCATTTCTCCAGTGTGTCCGCTCCCATCTACAACTGTTAGAACAGTAAGTAATACAGAGCATGCCACAAAAATGTACACATATTTTTTAAAAAATTGTATTAAAATTGCAATACTCAATATATACTGATATCAAAAAATGAATACAAGTCATGTTTGACTACCTCTTATAATTGCAGAAGTCAAACATGACTTGAGTCTTACAATTTTAATATAGTGTGTTCTTTCCTTTCTTAAAATGTACGTACATTTTTTGGCACCCTCTGTATATTTGGCCACAAGGAAAAGAAAACACTAGGAGATTGCCTTTTCTGACTTCTCAAGATGTCAGAATTAGGCCGTTCCCGTTTAGCAACTCAATAAGTCCTGGTCAAAAACATAAAATTGATGAGGCAGAGGAAGATGGCGGCGGAGACAGTCCTATAGCCCATCTCTCCCAGGTCAGCAGGTGAGAGGGTGGGAGCTCTGGATCTTTCCCCGTGTGAACTTTTGGAGTGGATGGGCAACTGGTGAGACACAGAGATCGGGAGGATTGGCGCGTTCGAAATATAATTCTTAACTGGAAATGAGTGCAGACTGTTTCCCCCTGCGTGGCGGAGAGGCAGCCGGCCCCTCCCACAGGGAGGACAGCAGGTCCCATCCCACAAGCTCTAATCAGAGAAAACTCCACTGAAGCATGGAACTCAGAGCTTACCGATCAGAAAGGGACACTACTGAGAAGCACGAAGTCCTGGGCAGCCCTGCTGCGAGCCGAGGGGTCCGGACTCACCTGGACTAACACATTGGAATGTCCAAAATGGCGAGTGCCTTTTCCCCAGATCAATGAGAGGGAGAAAGAATCGGGGATCAGTCAGAGTTACACTAGGCGGGGACCATAGTAAACCCTGAGAGGGGCGGAAAACACACTTTGAGCTGTGGAAGCTGTGGAAGTTGGCGAGGAGGGCCACTGGGCACATCAGATGGAGAATAACTGAAGTTCAAGTTCCCACTAACAGCCCCCGCAAAGCCCCGGCCCTCTAGCCTGCACTGCGGCTGGGAGCGGCTGGGGAGCTGCGTCCATAGCAACCGTCGCCAGGGTGTTTCCACGGTTGCTCCAAAGCTGCCGCACCGGGAATAGAGAGGACACCTTTACGGCCATAGCAATCACTGCCTGGGTGCCGCTGTGGAAGCCGCCGCCCTGCGAACAGGGACACACCGCTGCGGCCCCAAGATCCACAGCAACCGTGTGGCTCCTCCCCTCCCCTCCAGCCTTCATGGCCTCTGCCAACAGCTGCGACCTACGGCCATAGCAACTGATGCTGCCTGTGGTGCCGAGGTCGCCCCGCTCATAGTGACACAAAACCCCCGCCCCCTTAGCCTTCACTGCGGCTGGAAGCGGCTGGGAACTGTGGCCATCGCTCCGAAGCTGCCGCCCAGCGAATAGAGAGGACACTTTTGCGGAGATAGCAACCTCCGCCCGGGTGCTGCTACAGTTGGAAGCCGCCGCCCCGTGAATAGGGACACACCACTACGGCCCCGAGATCCACAGTGTCCATGTGGCTCCTCCCCTCTAGCCTTCACTGCCACTGTGACCCATGGCCATAACTCCCATAGCAACCACCACGGCTTGTGAGGCCGAGGTCGCCCGCGCATAGTGTCACAAAGCCCCCGCCCCTTAGGCTGAGAGCTGCTGGGAGCCTGGGCATAGCAACCCCCGCCCCCCGGGTGCTTCTGTGGTGACTCCAAAGTTACCACCCTGCGAATAGAGAGGACACCTTCGTGGCCATAGCAACCGACCCCCGGGAGCTAGTGCAGTTGGAAACCGC
>CAUYON010009169.1:0-26813 GCA_963573935.1 Arctocebus calabarensis
CCCGGTTCCTGTCTAACTGCGCGCTGCCTCCTGCAGTCTTCCCGGTTCCTGTCTAACTGCGCGCTGCCTCCTGCAGTCTTCCCGGTCCAAGTCTAACTGCGCGCTGCCTCCTGCAGTCTTCCCGGTTCCTGTCTAACTGCACGCTGCCTCCTGCAGTCTTCCCGGTTCCTGTCTAACTGCGCGCTGCCTCCTGCAGTCTTCCCTGTCCCTGTCTAACTGCACGCTGCCTCCTGCAGTCTTCCCGGTTCCTGTCTAACTGCGCGCTGCCTCCTGCAGTCTTCCCGGTTCTTGTCTAACTGCGCGCTGCCTCCTGCAGTCTTCCCTGTTCCTGTCTAACTGCGCGCTGCCTCCTGCAGTCTTCCCGGTTCCTGTCTAACTGCGCGCTGCCTCCTGCAGTCTTCCCGGTTCCTGTCTAACTGCGCGCTGCCTCCTGCAGTCTTCCCGGTCCAAGTCTAACTGCGCGCTGCCTCCTGCAGTCTTCCCGGTTCCTGTCTAACTGCGCGCTGCCTCCTGCAGTCTTCCCGGTTCCTGTCTAACTGCGCGCTGCCTCCTGCAGTCTTCCTGGTTCCTCTCTCCCCCAAGTCTAACTGCGGGCTGCCTTCCACTGTCTTGCTGATTCTTGTCTTCCTCCCATGTCTTCCTCTCAGTTAACACAATTATCTGTGTTTTCTACTTTAAAACCTCTTTGGAAAACTCAATGACTCTAACAATTTTCACACTTATCTGGATTATTTTCATCAGCATACAAATACACAGTTATTTCTCCCATCTTAAAAAAAAAAAAATCTTGTCTTGATCTAATCTTTTCTCCAAGTTGCTGTTCCATTTCTTCATTCCCTTTTAAAGGAAAACACCTTAAAAGAGTATCGCCATTTCTCCAATTTTTCTTTGCCCATTCTTTTACGCACATTTCAGTCAGGATTTTATCCCCACCTGCAGTCATCAGGGTCACCAGGTGACCTCCACATTATTAAGTGGTTGCTCCAGGGAACTCCTACTCCTTGGTCACATACTCTGCACCATTCCTCCCCGATCTCACTGGTCCATCCTTTGCTGGCACCTCTTTCTTTGCTGGCGCTACCTTCTCTCCTTGACCTAACTTACGTTACTCCTCTTCTCTGTGTTTACTTTTTTTGATGACATTTTCCAGTCTCATAGTTTTGAATGCCATATATATTGGGGAATCCCAGACTTATGTTTCCATTCCAGGCTTCGCCTCAGCTTGAGATTTCTACTTGTAATTGCCTCTTAAATATCTCTGGGATAAACTTGCCTAAACCTGGCTCTGTCTATAGCTTCCCAGTCTCAATCAACGGTAATCCATGTTTCTAGGAACTTGACATTGTCCTTAACTCCTCTCCTTCTCTGATACCCCATAATCAGTCTTCTTCCAAAGAAGATACAGAATCTGACCACGTCATCCTGGCTCAATTCACCATGTTCTCTTGCCTGAATAGTCTTAGCCGGTAACTAGGTGTTCCTGAGTCTCCCTCTGCCCTTCTTCACAGTCTTCCCATATACTAACCAGGACAGTCCTTTCTGAATAAATTATTCCTCTGCTCAATACCCAGTAAGGGTTTATGGTTTCCTTATGATTAAAAACCCAAAATATTTACAGGCCTGCAATGACTTAGATGATCATTGTCTCTCCCTTGATTCCCCCTTTTAGGAAAGGAAAAGCTTTTCCCTTTTTCCTTGGGTTCAAGCTACACTTGCCTTCTTGCGGTACCTCCAGCACGCTAGTCTTTCCCCACCTCAGTTGCTAGCAGCTCCCTTTGACTAGAACTCGCTTGCCAGATAATTAATACCATTATCTCCTTCAAATCTTACCTTCTTAACTAGACCTTACCTGACCACCCTATGTAATTATGTAACCTCCTTTAACAGGAACTAGTTGTAATAGTTGTTTTTGTCTGTCTCCCTCCAATCCACCATCCTCAACCAGAAAGCAAGTTTCATGTTGTCAGCAGTCTCTGTGGTGGTACTGATGTGGTATCCCAAACACCTGTGCAGTAAGCATATAACAGGCACTTGGTAAAGATTTTGGGAATTTGAACATTTCCTTTTAATAATTAATTATTTTTTCTGGCCACATAAATGGAAACGTTATGTAATTTGAGGGCCTGGTGTTGATGGATTGAAAGCATCCTGAGTTGAAATCAAAAGTAGAAAATTTTAGGTCACATGTTTTGTATGTTGTAAGATTTGGTGTTATTTATATTGTAGTGAGAGAATACTGAGGGGCAGTCCTATTGTCCGTCTTTCTAACACAGTTTCCCCTTGTGTAAGTCAGTAGTCCCACGTACAGGGATTAGAACTAAAGTTACTTGTTTTACATTTGAAGTCTTTGGTTTTTCTTGATTTTCCTAAAATAAAATTAGAAATCTGCTTTTTCTACTTTGGACTTCAAAGTGTTTTTTTTCTTTCCCCTTATTTAGAAATTTGTACCCCAAATTTGCATCACCCTGGGCATCTTCACCTTGTCGGCCTCAAGACATAGGTAGGAGAATCTATTTGTGTTTAGACCATTTAAAAAGATATTTATAACTGAGAATCAGTTAATAAGGCTTTTTTCATTTTATTATCTAGACTTCCATGTTCCATCTGAGTACTTAACGAACATTCACATTAGGGATAAGGTGAGTGTAGTTCATTATTTTACTTAGTCAGCATGAATTTATCTTTTTCAGGTGCTGCTTTTCGGTTCAGACAGCATAATATTTTTGAAGTAATTAACAGTCGTCTCAGGGGTATGCCTTTGTCTATGATAAATTGTTAAATGTTACATAACACTGTTAAACAGTATTAAGTCTGGTAAAATATCTGTTATAGTTAATATAGGGTATTAACTAACTTGGAAAATTTCATAAATTTTCTTCTAAAATATCACTCAATGAGAAAGATTTTCTTTTACAAGTATTATAATAGATAGTGTTCTTAAAACTTAGAAAATTTCATAAATTTTCTTCTGATCGATATTCTCAATGATAAAGATTTTCTTTTACAAGTATTATAGATAGTGTTTTTAAAGGAACAATATATATATTTTAAAACCATTTATAACCTTTGGTGTTCTTACTGTACTTTTTTTTATTTAAATAGCTAAAATTCTAGTTTAAGTAATTATAAACAACAGATTGCATCTTCAAAATAAATATACATCTGTATTTTTTTATTCTAAAGAAGAAAATGGTGAATTCTTTCTGCTTTAGGGGGAAGAAGTAAGAGTTCATTTTTGTTAGGAAAAAAATATATAATGGTATCTACATTTTAGCCATGTGAAAATACATAATTTAGTGAAAATATTTGTTACATGTATGTGTACAAATGCATATATATACATATATCTATAAAACAGTTTTCTGAGTCTGTGCCGTACAGTTGTGTGGTCAAATGGATGTTGATGTGGACAGGCAAGTAAAGGGGATCTTTCTTTATATGTCTTTTTGTACTTGGGTAGATGGAAAACAAGAAGTAAGAGATAGAAAGACTCGCATCTTCTATCTGTGGGTTGTGTAATTTGCTGTCACCTCTACTCTAGAGCTTTTTATTAGGCCAGTTTGAGAAATAATAATTTAGGAGGTGTGTTGCTTGGGGACTGCTGCCTGAACTGGAATTACATGAATGGAGAGAAAAATTATGTTCAGAGAATGTGTAATAGTCAAATCCACATTTAGGTTTAGGTAAAGAGATAAAAATGTCTTTGTTTTGGGAAGATTTTGAGGTTTATTTTAATGTGAGAATTTGAGACTGTTGAACTCACCTACGTGTTATGGTTTGGTAGGCAGTTAATGCTTCTACCTTGTGGAGAGGAATGGCAGTCATCTTTCAGCCATCCACTTAAGCAAAATAGTCATCTCTTTGTGATTTTTACATTCACCTTCTGGGATCTGCTATAAATATACAGCCAACTGATTTGTGAATTACCCTCAGCTGTCAATCTAGTTAACATTTTTAAAGGTGCTTTCATATACTTTCACTCATTTAATTTCATTTACTTTCTTAGTAACCTTTATAGGTGTCATTGTCCACATTTTACAATTAAAGTTCACAAATGTTAAATCATTTGGACATTGTCATATTAGTAAGTGATAGAACTAGAACTTGAATACAAATCCTAGATCCGTAAGCAAAACGTTCTCATAGTGTTGCCACATTGGGTTTTAATAAATCCTTGGAATGAGACAGTCAACATTTACTCTTTCTTGGAATTTTTTATTTCACTTTCTTCCTAATTAGTATATAGATGTACCAATTCCCGTTCCAAAAATTGTAACTATCTGTGTAATCATGTAACAACTTTTGTCTGCTACAAAGCTGAGTTTCTGTTTATCTTTCCATTTTTACATTAGTGGTAGCAATTATATATTAGGATTTGCAAATCTGTTTTACATTTCAGAATAATATATTTTTCTTTTTCAGCTGGCTGCAATAAAACTTGGCCGCTATGGAGAAGACCTTCTCTTCTATCTCTATTACATGAATGGAGGAGACGTATTACAACTTTTAGCTGCAGTAGAGCTGTATGTTCAAAGTATTTTAATCACTTTTGTATTATAGTGGATCTTGACTACGCTGAAAAAAACTTTTTTAATGATGATTGTACATTTTTTTCAAGTCACAGTATTTCTCCATCAAGAAATGTGTTTTACATTTAGTAAACTTAATTTAGATCAAAACCATGTGTTACCATGCTTTGTAAGCACTATACACATACAAGGAATACTGCTGAACTTGTAAGAAGACAGAATCAACTTGAAACATGGATGTGGTGAATCTGGTTTTTATAAATATATGAATTACAAGATAAGATTCATGACTGTTTCTTCCTCTTTATGGAACTGATATGTTACTAATTAGATACTGAATTTCATCACTTCATAAACATCTATTGCGTATTATATAGGCAGTGTACCGTGCAAGTTTGTTGTGTGTTTTGAAGTACTGATGAAGACCACATTCCTTATCGGCAGCCTGTTGGCCAATTTAAATAGAAATTAGTGTAAAGAAGTTGGGGCATTGGCTTTTTTCCTTAATAATTCTGTTTTTACCTGTTGTACTAAGAATAAAAATTTTCTGTCAGTTCTTATAGGACCAATTTGGAACATGTTTTGTTGCCAACATACTATTCTATTTACTATAGAGTGAATTGTTAGTAAATATTTATGGCCTAATGATTGGGACACTTTTTCTTTGATTAACGTATTTTATAGTATTACTAATAACATTTCTAATAAATGGCCTTCAATCAGATGCTTTAAAATGTAAAATTCACTATGTTGATAATGAATTGTTTGTTTTTTATTTCTCAAGTGAGAGGATTTATTTTTTGTTTTCCCCCTGATTTTCTTCTTATTTTTGTAAGATAGAGATTATTACCTGTTCCTTAATTTATTTGTAAATAAATAAATTCATTCAGTCATTCATCCACCTATCACTGGCAGTTCTGTTTCATATCTTATTTGTGTCTTCAAAACTCCTCATTATGTTGGTAGGAAAGCGTTTGTTGAGTGGAGGCAATTTTTGTGGGCCATTTACCTCCTTTGGGTGTTACTCCCCCACTCCGCACCGAGTCTCACAGGAATTCTAATGGGTGTTTTCCTCTTAGCTTTTGAGCATAAATGGGTCAATGATGAGATTTGGGGAAAAAATAAAGTAATACATTTATTATAATTTTCAAATAGATACTCTTTGAGATAATTGTAAAATTATGTGATAGAAATAGTTAATTCAAATAGACTGCATAAATAGCTGAAGGGTTTGATTATTAAATATCTCAATTTTGTTTTGAGTGTTAAGAGGAAGAAAGGGTGAAGTTTCTGAAATGTGTCTTTATTTGGTCTAAGTTTTTAACACTTTGCTTATAGAACTTTTGAAATCTAATCTTTGCATAAAAGGTTTCTTCAATTAAATAGAAGAGTCCATTAGTGTACATTCTGGACAAATTAAAATATTTTCATATATTTATTGCAATAGGATTATATAATAAAAGAGTCAGACAGCATCTTTATGTGTAATTTTTTTCCAAGGAAAATTCTACAAAGCAGAAAATGCTGTGAGCCACAGGAAAAATTAATTATCTTTTTCTTTTAAAAATTGAAGTTTTAACCGTGATTGGAGATACCACAAAGAAGAACGAGTGTGGATCACCAGGGCACCAGGCATGGAGCCAACAATGAAAACCAACACGTACGAGAGGGGGACATACTACTTCTTTGACTGTCTGAACTGGAGGAAAGTAGCTAAGGTATATTTTTTCCCATGTGCAAATGTATAAGTTAGACTTTAAAAAAGAATCATTCTCTTGTACCTGTTTATATGTGCCAGATAATTGCTGAGTCTTTTGTCTCCACCTGCTAGGCATGGCACTCTTCGGAGGGTGCCTACAAACACTGCATTTTACCAAAAGTCAACAGAACTACTGAACTTGATAAGAGACTTTGTAATTTTGCACAAGCCTTGATAGTATTTGAAATATTTTTATGTCTGAATTGTAAAATAAAGATAGCTTCTTACAATCCCAGTCATGTATTTTTATATTTTTATTACTTTAAGCCAGTATGAGATTTTCCTAATAGCAGGATATAAACAGATATTTGACACTTGCTGTCATTGCAGGAAAGATATCATTGTTTTATTCTGGTTTTGCAATTTTTCCTCACAAAAATGCTTTTCTAACTGTCCTGTGTTTAAAATCCCTGTGAGGGTCAGTGCGCCTTTCACATTGATATTCACTGCCGTGGGTGCACTCACTCTGCTGAGTGGAGGATGCTGCCCACATTGGTTGATTTAAATGACTCTGGATTTTAAACCAAAGAGTTAGTTTTGTGGATTGTTTTTGTTTGTTTGTTTTTTAGATAAAATCTTGCTCTGTCACCCTGGCTAGAGTGAAGTGGCCTAGTCATAGCTCACTCAAACTCCTGAGATCAAGTGTCCCTCCTGCCTCAGCCTCCCAAGTAGCAGGGACTACCGGCGCCAAGTCTGGCTAATTCTGTTTGTTATATTTTATAGAGACAGGATCTTGCTTTGTTGCTCAGGCTGGTCAAACTCTGGGCCTCAACTAATCCTTTCACCTCAGCCTCCCAAAGTGCTGGGATCCTAGTGTAGGCATGTGCCACCAGGCATAGCCTTAAATCTGTTATTATTATTATTATTATTATTATTATCACCATTATTATTGTTATTTTTAGGTGTTTCTCTACGGTAAATGTCATTACTTCTCAGACTAAGTCCATATTCTATATGCTCTATTTGAGTTACTTTTAACAATTCTAATTTATATTTGAGTTACTTTTAACAATTCTAATTTGTATCAATATTTTGTTTTCACTAAGAATGTTTATGATTTAACTTTTAAATAGAAATAATTACCTTAATTAAAAACAGTACATGAGACTTGAGTATGTTAACTGCTCTTTAATAAGTGTTGTATAGTAGAACGCCATAACTTTTGTATCATTGATTTGAATTTAACTCCTGCTTCTGTTCTGCTTTCATCTTGTATGAGTTTTCCTTCCATGCCTGTTTTCTTTTTGGTAAAATTGAGAAATTTTCCCCTAGATTATCATGAAGATTAAATGAGATGAATTACACATATGCACATGCCGAGTACAGTGTTTGGCGTGTGTTGGGGCTTTGGTACGTGGTCGCCGTGGCAGTAGGGTTTGCGTTGTTTTTATCATTGTTGTAGAGCTTCCTACTAGTCTTGTAAAGGTGGAAGAACTGTAACTGATTGTTTAGGTCGTGTCATTGGTTCTCACATTTTAGCTTGCCTCAGAATTATCTGGAGAACTTGTTAAAACACAAATTGCTGGCCTATATTTTGTTTGTTTCTGATTTACTAAGTCTGTGGAAAGGCGTTAGAATTTGCATTTTTTTAATCCCAAGTGATGCCAGTGATAATACTGGTCCCAGTCCAGAGCTGCACTTTAAGAACTTCTGGATTATATGATGCTATAGAAGAGAAAAAAAAAATGCATTTGGAGGGCAGAAAATTCCATTAGTAAATAACTGAAGTTTGTTCCATTTGGTTTGAAGCTTTTTGCTTAAATATCATGATAAATTATTCCAAAAATGTATATGCAGAAAGGGATAAATGTTTCCAGTAAACAGTTACATAATTTTAGTTGAATATGTGTGTAAGGAAATCAACCTATGTGAGAAAATCAGTTTTTCCAAATTAAGTTCTCATAAGGTTAAATATTTAGAAAGAACATAAATATTAATAACATTACTAAAGGACTCCTTTACTTTCCCACAAGAGAAATTTCTCACTCACATAAATGTCATTTTAAAGAAAATTATGTTATCTGAAATAGATACTAAATCCATAGTTGCCCACCTCCCTACACTGTCCCTCTCTCTAATTAATGATCGTAGACCAGACATGCACCACGTGTCTGTATTGGTGTCACAGGCCTCGTCCTGGTATCGACCACCTCCGTATATTGACCAGTTCGATAGTCCCTTGAGTGATCAGCTTATAGAGGATCTACTATAATTATGTATGGTGTATATATAAAATAATTTTACCCAATTTTATCTGCTGTCTTCTATACATTTGAGCATTTATCTTAACCTTTATCTTTCAATGTTTTAGCTGTGAATTGAAAATGAAATTTGAGAAATAATTCCAAGTTATTCTCTTAAGGTAACAGTTTGCTGGTCCCTTGCTTTGATATGCTTCTAAATTATTTTCTTACTAATGCAAACACTTGTTGATCTCTTTCACATATTAATAAACAGCTCACTTTTGGTTATATTAAAATACAAATCCATGAACTTAATATTTTAATTTATATTAGATTTATAGATCAGATTTTTCGCAGTGGATTTTTTTTAAAGGATATGTTTAGTGCTTTCCCAGAAATTTGATGAGGAATTTAGAAATTCAGGTTCTGTTCATACGTATTTTTATTAGCAGTGTTCATGAAATTATACAAATTTCATTAATATGTCGTGTCCCAAGTTAACTCTTAAGAGTCCCCATCTGTAAAGTAGATGGGTTTACTATTCACAGAAAAAGAACATATATTGAGTAGCTTCAGTTCATTGATAGACACCTGCAATGCGAATTAGTATTTTGAGTAACAGATAATGTGATGATATCATTTGGAGGTTTCGAGCTGATCTAGGCCACCGTAATCCTGGTCTCCATTCATAATATTTTGTATGAGCTACTCCCCCCCCTCAAAATTAAATTTTCAGAGAATTATAATATTAAGTAAAGGTTTAGATCATCTAAATCAGAAATATTTCTTCCCTCCTAAATAATTACGTGACCCGAGTTCTGTGATTTAATCCATTATTTATTTACAGAATTTCCTAAAAGTCAATAAATTATATACATAAAAATTTTGACATTGTATTTTGCTCATGCTCTCCTTTTAGATAACTTTTTAGCAGGACGTGTTATCCTGTATAATTTTGCTAGAATTACTCGTATCCCATTAATATAAAACTGTGGCAATCAAGATCTTAATAGTTGCAATTTATAAAATAGTTTCTTCCTTAGTAAATTTTTAAGTGACAGAGGCTGCCTTATTATCAGTAGCTTTTCCAAAATAAAACTTTAAAAATCTAAGAATTCTTTTATTCTAACTTCACATTGTAGGTGTAATGGATTTCTAATGCTTAGGATTTTTTGAGTAAGGCACCGGCCCCATATACCAGAGGTGGCGGGTTCAAACCCAGCCCTGGCCAAAAACTGCTTAAAAAAAAAAAAAAAAAAAAAGCTGTCCCTTCTAATGCTTAGGATTTTTTATATTGTGGTCTGATATAAATGTGATTTTTTTTTGTTTCACTGGTACATATTAAGCACATCTTTATGGTTTAATTAGCAGTAAGTGCTTTTCTTCAAAAAGTTATTTTTAATAACTGTATTAAAGAGAGTTAATATGGATTTATTATATTATAATTTATTTATGGATTTATTTATTATAATTAATATGGATTTATCATACAGGTTGAGCATCCCTAAACCAGAATGTTCCAAAATCTTAAAATTCTTTGTGCCCACACGACACACAGAAACTTTCACACCTGACACCTTTGCATTTTGATGATCCAGTGTATACAGACTTTGTTTAATGCACAAAAGTATTAAAAATGTTGTTTAAAATTGCCTTTAGGATATATCTATAAGGCATACATGAGACATGAATGAATGTGATTCTTAGACTTGGATTCTTCAACAAAAATATCTCATGTATATGCAAATATTCCAAATACGACCAAATCTGAAATACTTCCGCTCCCAAGCATTTCGGTAAGAGATACTCAACCTGTAGTTAAGAGAAAGTATTTCTTAAGCATTTGAGGAAATATTCCTGAAGCGTATGTTTCTTTGTGTAACTAGATCAGTGATGACATTATTTCTTTTGTCTTTTGATTGTCTGAATCCAGTGCATAATTTCAATTCTGCTTGAATTAATACAGAGCCTAATTCTATTCATAGAAAAACTAAGACTTTAAGAAATTGTTTTAAAAATATTTACAACTTTTTCTTGCCTTTGAAATCATTACACTGCAACCTAAAAGTCCTTTTTTCATCAAAAGCAAATATATACATAATTTGAAGATAGTACAAAAATTAAGTATTCTGTTCTCAAAACAAGTGAAGAGAGCTAGTGCCTATTAGTTCATCAGATGTTAGTTACACACCTGCCAAGAGCATGGCACTGTTGCAAGCTTAGGTGGTGGTGTACAAAGTGGACACACTTGCTCCTTCAGAATGTACAAGGATGTGCATGTGTGGTATGTGGATACATATGAAAACCTGTAAAAGACGTTATCAACAGTGAAGTTAAAGTTAGGGAACAAAGAAATACCAGTCTGTTGTATGTTTAATGTATTTTAAGAAGACTAAAAATAAATAGAAGACCAAAAAGATGAAAAAACAACGGAAGACAAAAGTTGACCTGTATAATTTCTGAATCTCTGACATATAATACTTCATTAAGATTTTTTAAAATTATCACATGAAAATATTTTTGCTCCTTAAATTTAGACAAATCTTTTTCTCATTTGTAAGGGAAAAATGTGCATATTGGTGGAAGTTAATCTAGTTTAAATTCTAATAATACAATACAATTGAATGTGAGTAAAATTTTAGTTTAACATAGGCAGTGGTGCTTATTGCTTGTCAAAGTTACAGATGGACCCTGTAATACATTTTAGAAACAAAGATGCCAATTTTAATTTTATAAGAATGACATAGGAAGAAGATATTTTCTTCACTAATGTGGATACTCAGCAGGAAAATTCTTCAACTCCTCCGTAGAATTGGAGAGAGAGGTCAGTGTTGACTGCACAGTGCATTGGGGGCATCATGGCTACAGCCGTCATTCTGCTGTTTGCTAGTTTTTATTGGTAAACGGATATTTCATGCCTTAATTTAACTCTGTTTGTCTTAGGAAGAGAACCTGTTTATGCTAAAGTGGTGTACCTTCTTTATACGTTTTTTGTCAGGAAACTAATTTTTTCAACATTTCGGGATTGGTCGTATTTATTTAAAATAAATATTTTGGGTCTTAGACTAAGTACATTAAGAACAATGTGTATACTAGGAAAGTAAAGATGCTAGCTTTAGGGTCACAGGAGTCTGGATTCTAATCCTGTGTGTGCCACTCACTGTGTGATGTGAGCAATTCACTTGTAAGCCTCATTTTTTTCAATTAAAAAATGAAAATAATGACATCCACTTTACACAGTCATTATAAAGATTAGAATAAAATCAGCTGTGTCTCTAATTTTGGCGCATACTAGGGTTTCAATAAATTATACCCGTTGGTATAGGTCTGTAATTGTTTAGTATCTTTAAATTTTCAATACCTGGTTCTATACCACAAATGACCTAGGTTTTCATTTTTCTTTTTTTATTTATTTAGTTTGTTTTTTTTGAGACAAGAGTCTCAAGCTGTCGCCCTGGGTAGAGTGCTATGGCATCACAGCTCACAGCAACCTCAAACTCTTGGGCTTAAGTGATTTTCTTGCCTCAGCCTCCCAAGTAGCTGGGACTACAGGTGCCCGCCACACGCCTGGCAATTTTTTTGGTTGTAGTTGTCATTGCTGTTTGGCAGGCCCAGGCTAGATTCGAATCCGCCAGCTCCAGTGTGTGTGGCTGGTGCCCTAGCCGCTTGAGCCACAGGCGCTGACTCTTCATTTTAAATTAGTAATGGAAACTTTTATTAATTTAATAATGGAATCATCCATTATAGAATGAGTTTGAAACCAGACAAGATATAATAGATAAGATATGTTAACCCATGGATGCTAATGTTACTTGATAGCTTCATATTTAAGGCTCATAATTCTTTAAGATTATACAGGGATAGTTTATGCTATTTAAATTCAGATTATAGAGGAAGTTATGAAAAAATTACTTCAACACTCATAAATTGTAAAACTCATCAAGTCAATACAGTATTTTGAAAGTTTGACTTCAATGAGCTGTGTAGTCTGTCTCCAGATAGTCCTACAGCAAAACCACTGTATGGTTTTAGGTAGCAGTAGATGTATATTTAAATCGCTTTTGGGATTTGTAAAATGGGAAGTCTGACAAAGTGAGTTTAAAGCTAATTGTTTTCCTCAGGTTTTAATGAGGTTAGAGTAACATCACGTTTGCTTTTTTAAAAAATAAGTGTGATAAAGATAAATTGGAAAATTCTTTATTTCTAAACTATTTTCATGGACAGAGAGTAAATGTTTAGGTTTTGTGTATTTCATTGAAGGATGACTTATTTTATGAATAACTTAATACTTTTCAGTGATTTACAGATACACTAACTGCCCACCCCCTTAATTTTTTCAGTTAAAAAAACACAGGAATAAGCCATAGGGCAGGGCAGGGCTGTGGTGGGAGAGAGAATACAGACTTTCGGTGTGGATGCTCGTGCACAGTGTCCTGACTTACACACAGAAAGCCAGTCTTTGTACTTACCTGGTAGAAACTACAGCACGATAGTCTTCTTCAAGCTATCTTTTACTTGAATAAGAGTTGGTAATACCATCTATGCTAAGTCACATTCATTCATATATATGTAGTATCTTTGTATAAAGTATATTCTGACAGAAATTTGAAATCACAAGGACAGGAAACCGTCTAAATTCTTGAATTTGCTCTTGCAGGAGTTCCATCTGGAGTATGACAAATTAGAAGAGCGGCCTCACCTGCCATCCACCTTCAACTACAACCCTGCTCAGCAAGCCTTCTGAAAAGACTTCCCTCTTCTTGGGGTATGGCTGTCTCAGCACAATACTCAACACAACTGCAGAACTGATGTGGCTCAGGCACCCTGGTTTTAATTCCTTGAGGATCTGGCAATTGGCTTACGCAAAGGGTCACCATTTGAGGTCCTGCCTTACTAATTATGTGCTGCCCAACAACTAAATTTGTAATTTGTTTTTCTCTAGTTTGAGCAGGGTCTGAATTTTTTCATTTGTTTTCTTTTTTGCCGGCAGATAGACTTGGGTCTGTAAAGACAAGCAAGTACACTGACAGAAGTTTACCATTTAGTTTCTAAAATGTAAAAAAAACCCACAAGAGACTCAACAAAATTAGACCACAAAATTTGCATTGTTCATTGTAGCACTATTGGTAATAAAATAACAAATGTTTGTGCATTTTTATGTGAAGATCCTTCTCGTATTTCATTTGGAAAGATGAGCAAGGTCTGCTTCCTTCATTTTACTTCCCTTCTGTTTTTGAAAGGCAGTTTCGCCAAGCTTAACACAAGAATATCTGACTGTTTAGATGAAAGATATTGCCACAATCTCTGGATGGTTTTCCGGGGTTGTGTTATTACTGAGCTTCATCTTTCCAGAATGAGCAAAACACTGTCCAGTCTTTGTTACGATTTTGTAATAAATGTGTACATTTTTTTTAAATTTTTGGACATCACATGAATAAAGGTATGTATGTACGAATGTGTATATATTATATATATGACATCTATTTTGGAAAATGTTTGCCCTGCTGTACCTCATTTTTAGGAGGTGTGCATGGATGCAATATATGAAAATGGGACATTCTGGAACTGCTGGTCAGGGGACTTTGTCGCCCTGCGCACTAAAGGGCCAGATTTTCAGCAGCCAAGGACATCCATACCCAAGTGAATGTGATGGGACTTACAGAAGTGAACTGAGACAATTCACTCTGGCTGTTTGAACAGCAGCGTTTCATAGGAAGAGAAAAAAAAGATCAATCTTGTATTTTCTGACCACATAAAGGCTTCTTCTCTTTGTAATAAAGTAGAAAAGCTCTCCTCACTGCAGTGTTGACTTTGATTTGAAATTGTGAAGTTATTTCCTCAACATGGATAGAGGGAAAAAACTAAAGTTTTATAAATATCAAACTGAACAGTGTGACTAAATCTAAAATGTCTTTTTCAGCCTCTGACAAATAAGTTAATGGAAATATAGTGAACCATTTCACTTGTAGGTTAAAAATGTAGAGAGGACTAACCAGATAAAACTATTTTTAAATGGATTATGGCAGCATTAGAAATAAAACATTCTGAACACTATTGGGACCCAATCAAAATATTTTTCTTCTGTGAGAAATTTATGAAACATTTCTTGATCTTTGAAATTTATTTTTAAGAAGTAATAAGCAAACTAAGGTAATCCAAAAGGTGGGGTGGGGTAGGACCTTCAGTTTGTTGGCGTAGATATCTCATATCAACAAGTGTATGGATTCTTTCCCCATCTCAGTATAAATACTGTATTTAAAAATATCTGAAGTCTGAAGCTACCAAAGCAAAACTAGAGGTCAAGAATAGAAAAAAAGGCAATGACTACTGATTCTTAAAATTTGTATTTTTAACCTATTTTTCTATGAAGGATAAAAGTTTGTTAACATTTACCAAATCATGTTTGAAAATGGAATATTTATGACATTACTGTGTTTATGTATTAGAAATACAAAGTGGCTTAACATTTACCTTTTTCTATATATTTTGATATGAGAAACTGAATAGAAAAACCAGGATTTTTTTTATCTTTCAAAATACACCAAAGCATCCCCTTAGTAGAAAAGATAGGGCTTGCATAGCTGTAATTTTAACTGCTGTGCAAAATTACAGAATACTGTTACCACGTTTGACATAAGCCAAAGTCAAATCCTAGAAATAAAAATAATAATAATAATAAAATACATTAAATGTTCCCTGCTTGACCACAAGGAAAGAAAAGAGACAGTGGACGGGGATCTTTCTCAGGGAGACAAACATAAGGCTGTGAAGTCTCAGCTGAAGCATGATCCTGATCGGTACTATGTGAGTGGCTCAGAGACAGAGCATCGCTTGTTCTCTTGGCTCTAAATTTTTTTTTAAATACAGAGTTTGCCAGTTCATATTTTTTCACTTTTCTGAGTTTTTTAATCCCCAGTCATTAAAATGAGGAAACTCTTCACATGTTAACCAACATTTTATAACTCGATAGTATTAGAAGTTACCATGCCCTTGACTCCAAAATACAAATGAAAAAATTCTTGTTGAAACCTTTAAAACATTACATTAACCTCTTTAATACGTTATATTCCTTGATTTTATAACTGTGGTTACACATGTACAGAAGTTGACCTAAACTAAGTATATCTCACATTTTCTTTCTAAGTTTAATTGTTAAAAGTCAAGCACACAGTGTTAAATATTTAGATTAAACTATAATTGGCTTTCTGGGAACAAAAGCTATTTAGTTACAAAGGGAAGTCCTTTTAATCTATTTATTGGTGCTTCCTGGGGTTGTACTATAATTTTTATGACAAAACTATTTTCAGAGATTTTTCACTACACAAAAAATTTCCTTAGAAACTTTAAATATTTATATATAAAGCCAGCAACTTAACTGGTCTTTTTCTTTTTGCCACTGAAATTGGGACATAGCAGGTACCTGATAAATACTTGTTTGGATGGTAAAAGTTGATATTTCAATTTGAAAATAAAATGTACGAATTAAAGCATTGGGCTTTGAGATAATTTACTATCTTTTGCTGTAATTTTACTTTCACAATGTCTTTCTTAAGCACTTCAGTTAACTTTCACAAATTTCAAATATTTCAACTCTACCCTTTCTAGTTGATCCTTCTCTGAATCTTTTTCTCATTCACAAACTGTAGATCTACCATTGTTACATCCATGGCTTATAAAATAATGTAGCTTCTGAGCATGGCTGTAAAGGAGGATTCATCTCATTTAACTTAGATTTGCTAAAAAGCATCAAGTATGCAAAAATAGTTCCTGAAAACCCAAACAAGTGTGTGTGGAAACAAAGAGGATGTCCATATTATATGTTTTAGCCTTGGGTTATCTGTTAACAAAGACAACCTAGAAATACCCACTAGATTTCACTGAGACAGTCTCTGAAGAATGAGATAAGTCAGACAGAGATGTTTTAAAAAAGCTGGACCCTAATGGGAAGTCACAACGCTTCCTCCTTGCCACTGGCATTACCAGCAACTTGGTTTGTACCAGGAATAGACAGATCTGGGAGATGAAGGAAATAAAACACATTGAAAGTCAAAATTGGGATCTCTATCTAACCCAGTAGTTGAGTGTGTTGAGTTAAATAGGGTATTTGATAATCAAGGTAATTGTTTATTTAATTTTGCACTTTGGTAAAAGAATAAGGTGGATATTACATGGCTTAAGAGTAGTTCGTTTTTAGACCAACATGAGTTGTGATTCTGTTGCCAAAAATACTAACACAGTCTTAACCTACACTGAAAAGTACAGTGCTCAGAACCAGGAAGCCCACAGTATTTCAGGTAGTCACGTCACAAGTCTGAAATGTCTGGTCCCGTGGAATGCCCCATTTTAAGAGCCGCCGTGTCTGGGGAAGGAGAGGCAGATGCCTTCTAGCTGTCAGGCAGTATACTCCGTGTTCTTTCCTACACTGTCAGATCCTGGATGAGGAACAGCAGCAGGATGTGCTTGCTTTGGCAGGCTGTACGTTAAAATTGAAGAATAGCTTCAAAAGACAGATTTTTAATGTCCCTTGATTTGCAGGTTGCCCGGGACCCAGTTCGAACCCGACACTCTCAGTATATGGGGCCGGTGCCCTACCCACTGAGCTACAGGCGCCGCCCTAGTGTCCCCATATTACATTAAATATTAAGTGTCATACAAAACAACAAGGAATTAGGAATAAAACACTGGAAACGTGGTCTTCCAAGTATCAAGTATCAAATTCAGGAGCTGTCAGTAGAAAGCAAATTAAGTTCATTTGTGTGACTAAAGAGCACAACTAGGACCAAAAGAAGATTTCAGTACAACATTAAAAGGTAACTCAGGTAATTAAGACTTCAAAATGAGTTGCTTTGTAAGGCATTAGATTCAACCTCATAGAACATAACCTGTGAGCTACTAGCTAGACAGTGTTCTGTGCCTAAGGTAAGGAGTTAAAATGAATGTCTTAATGTCTCGCATTGTTAGAATTGTCTCCCGCATTGGAGAATTGTTAAAAGGAAGTGGCATAATTACTTCATTTCAGTAGATCTAATTGTCAACAAGTATAACACATTCACACCATTTTATGTACAAACTAAAGTAGCTCAATTAAACTATAACAAGCTACCAACTGCAAACTAATCCTAGTTTTAAGGCTATCACATAGGAAAGATGTGCATCTTATAATTAATGATGTAGGATCTTGGAGATGGGACAACTGAAGGAACAACTAAAAGGCATGACCACTGTCTTCAAATAGAAAGGATTTAAATGAGGAAAATGGCAAGTCTTAACAGGGAAAACTTGAATGAGACAGGTTTGGGTTCTATCAAAAATATTCGAACAGAAACTGGATGACCATCAGAATTGCCGTTGACAAGACTTTCCTGAATAAAAAGTTGGATTTGATAACTCCTAGGCCTCTTTTAATTCTTTAAGATGTTACCCTTCTCTTGTTTTGAAGTTGTGAACTCTTAAATCATCAGTCTTCAAAGTACGTAATTAAAGCATTGACCTTAAAGATACGCTATTCTGTGAATTGTGGGTAGGTTTACTTAAATTACTTCTGTATCTGTGGAAAGAGAATTAAACCAAAAAGAATTATAAAAGGCAACTTTATTCAACTTACCTGTTGTGTTTTCTTTTGACTTTAAGAATAGGAACATAAAACGTTAATAAAGCACAATAAATGGCAAATCCTATGTGTGTGTATGTTCACCAGATTCATTTAGGTAAGTATTTTAATCTTACAGTCAAACGAGAGAAGAGACAGTTTGGGGTAAGTTTTGAGGTAAATGTTTAGCCTGAAATTAATATATTCCATTAGTTTGCAATTTTCTATTTCATGCTATAGCAGTGATCATGTAAGTTAGAATGGGCAATATTACTATTTGTTACATAAAAAAATTTTTCATTAAATTTAGTGTATAAAATGCTCACTTTGGACTGAGATAGCTATAGGAACTCACCAAAGTCAAAGTTAGCCTCTACTTAGGTAATTCTCAAACTACTGTGCCTAAGAATTACCTGGGATTGTGTTAATGTCCATTTTATTTAAAGCCCCATCTGCAAACATTGATTTTTTTTTTTTAATGTCTGGAACAAGGCCAGGAACATGTACTTTGGCAAATACCACCATAATCTCTGAAGTTACTGAATTGGTCACACTTATTTTCCCTACCATATAGGTACTCACTAGAATAAAATCTTTAATTCTGGTGAAATCCCACTAAATTAATTTTGGGATGATCTGTACATAATCAGGCAATATTTATTTACTTTTTCTTGTGTCATCCAATGTTCTAGTACAGAAACCATATAATTAAAATACTATTTATTAGCAGAACAGGAGGACAGCTGAATCTATTCTCAAGTATAAAACAGCAAAGCCACTTTTACTTCCCTTATTTCCTGGGAATATTTTTTGCTAGATCTCCAGTTTGTATGCATAACAACTGCTAATGGCAGTTACGTGCATCATCAATTCTATGTGCAAAGCTTTTTTTATCCCAATTATCTGGTCGTGTAAATATTATGATAAGATTTCATGATAAATCTGGATCACAAGATAGACCTCTTTCAAAAGGTAATCATTTCCTCATGTTTATCATACATTTTTCTTCAGTAATTTAAATGGCTTCTTGAAAATATAATATTCACAAAGCTATAAATGTCAGTTCCCTGTCTCTTTGAAAATCCAAATATTGGGCGGCACCCATAGCTCAGTGGGTCAGGTGCTGGCCACATACACAGAGGCTGCAGGTTCACACCCGGGGCCAGCTACAACAACTGCAACAACAAAAATAGCCGGGCATTGTGGCGGGCACTTGTAGTCCCAGATATTTGGGAGGCCGAGGCAAGAGAATTGCTTGAGGTTGCTGTGAGCTGTGATGCTACGGCACTCTACCCAGGGCTTAGCTCGAGACTTTGTCTCAAAAAAAAAGAAACAAGTAAGAAAATTTAAATGTTGAATAGTCAAATTCAATACTTTAGCTAATGAACTCTTCTACATACCAAAATCAATTTTCCATTCTTCAGATTTTAATTTTCATTTCCAGGCTTGATAGGCACCCACTATAAGTTTTGGTATTTTAGAAAAGGTGAAATAAAATGGGCTTTATATAAAAAGTATTGGTTCCTTTAAGCAATAATAATTCAAGGTACTAACTGAGGAAAACAGAATTCTTCAATAGAAATCAGAGCCACTCGTTAATTTGCATAAGCATTTCCTGAAATGTTAATATTTTGGTGATTTTTCCCCTTTTTTGGCATAAATGACATTTTGACCACATAATTTTTTTAAACTTACAATAAATGCTTTTGTCATTCAAGTCAATCTATTCTGTAGTGCAGACTGCAGATAATTCTGGTAACAACACACAAGTTCTTCAAAACAGTTTAGAAGAAACGCCTCACATTGAAGAGCATAACATTGTCCACAAATCATTTGTCTGCTTGATTCTTTTAGAATCAGACCTCTTGGTACTCCTTTATAATGGAAAAACTTTTAAATTAAACATTATTCAAAATTATACATCTCAATGAGATAACATTTCATGAGGGAATGACATAAATAGTTTCATCTTATGTATAAAAATAAAGATTTGGGGCAGTCAGAACGTTTCAAAGCTACCTTTAAATCTGTTACATACTGAACATTTATTTTAAGGTTTAGTTCTAATTACCATATGTAACAGTGCATGAAAAATGGCTGTCTTTGAGTAAAATATTTCCCCTCTTTAGAGAAAGACATTTTTGATATATTATCTTAAATATTTTAAATTATTGTCCTTATATGGTTAATATTCTTGGAATATAAAACATTATGTCCCTTTATTGCATGAAAGTTATACCTCAGTTTTTAAAAATGCAAGTCATGTCTCTCTGCTCATAAAGTTATTTCCAGATTTCTGTTTCAGCCAAAGTTTAGTATGAATTTTTTCAGTTCACTCTAAATTATGTAAAGTAGATCTAAAATACGAATATTAGTTGACTTATATATCACTGTGTGGAATCCAAATTCTCTTTACACTTGTGACATCGTTAATGACAAAATCTATTATCCCCTAACAAGTGTTTGTAAGTTGGGTTATCATAGAAAACTGTTCTAGAGAATATAAAAGTAGGGCATCCTTTCCAAATGTGAATTATCTGTTTTTCTTGGCATTTTGGGTTAGGGTAAGGCCTTAGTTTACTAAACCATATGAACAGAAAATACTGCAGAAATTGGAAGATAAGCATTGGAATAGGCCTTGCTGGGATATGACAGCTAGCTGTCTTCCCGTGCCTGAAGTGGAGTCATTGGTAAAGCTTTATGTTTTAGAAGTATATCCTAACACCAGAGGACAGAATAAGGGCCATTATACAGATGTCTTGACAAGGCAACATTTTTTTTTTTTTTTTGAGACAGTATCACTCTGTTGCCCTGGGTAGTGTGCTGTGGTGTCACAGCTCATAGCAACCTCAAACACTTGGGCTTGAGCAATCCTCTCGCCTCAGCCTCCCAAGCAGATGGGACTACAGGCGCCCACCCCAGCAGCCTTGCTATTTTTTTGTCGCAATTTGTCATTGTTGTTTCAGCTGGCCCAGGCCCGTTCGTACCCGCCAGCTTGGGTGTATATGGCCGGCGCCCTACCCACTGAGCCACGGGCACCAGTTTTTTATGTTTTTAGTAGACAAGTTTAGCTCTAGCTCAGGTCTCAAACTCCTGAGCTCAAGCAATCTACCTGCCTCGGCCTCCCAAAGTGCTAGAAGTATAGGCATGAGCCACCACGGCCAGCTGGCAAATTCCAATCTGCAATAAGAAAATGCCAATAAATAATTTTCTTAAAGGTTCAAAAATCAAGTGGATAGTATTAGGAGTTGATTTTTCCAGCACTATAAGTGTCCAAGGCAAAGACAACAAAAACTATTGTTAGAAGTATAAGGTGATCTTGTACATGAAGAGGATGGGATTTCCTTTTACCCTAGAATTATTTAGTGACTTGTTTTATTAACATCTGGTGACCTCTGTATTTACTTCTACTTTGAATCTAGCTTGAATTTCTACCAAGCCATTAGAAACTTAAATACTACACTTACTATCCTGCCCCACATAAAACAGTACTACTTACATTTGCTAAGCATCTGAAAAAGAGCCACATTCAACACAATGTGACGCAAAGTAAAATAAAACAATGGTACCAAATTAGATCATTAGCTCCTTCATCCTTCCCACTGACCCCTTCATAATCAAGCTTCATGTAGTGATTTCAATGAAGCCTAACTATACTCGAATGTAAATATAGAAACACATTTTAAATGCACATGTAAATGTCTTTTGTACACTTTTATGAAAAGTAAATTTCTTAAAGGTGGCATGGTATAGTAAAAAAACGATGTAAATTGTAATTTTCTGGCCTTGTCACTTAACAAGTGTGTAGCCTTCCAAAAATTAATCTCTGACTTTTGTTCTCTCTTCGCATTAGTGCATTTTTAGATAACCCAAATTGTATTAAGTGTTCCATAGATAACAGCCCATTTTTTCAAATACAAACACTCCTGTATCACACTAGGAGATACTCTCCATATTTTAGGACCTTTTAATGAGACTTGGTGCTATTACATGGCAATACCCAAATTTTTAAGAACATGGCAATTAACAAAAACTTGGAATTATATAGTAGAATGTAAAACTATCTCTCACGTGAAGGGGAGGAAACAATCTTAACCGTTACTGCTATGGTTTAAGTGCGTCCCGAATTTCATGTGTTGGAAACTTAATTCCCCAAGTCCTATGCTGATGGTATTTGGAGGTGGGGCCTTTGGGAGGTAATTAGGATTAAACGGGTGGCTTTGTAAGAAGAGTGACCTGAGCTGATAAAGATGCTCTGCTCACCACGTGATGCCTTCTGCTGTGAAACCCGGAGCAGATGCCACTGTCACATTCTTGGGCTTTCAGCCCCTACAACTGTAAGAAATAAATTTCTTTCTAAATTGCTCAGCCTGAGGTATACTATTAACAGAAAATGGACGAAGGAAAGTATTTACCTTATTTCAAACTATTTACTATTAAAGCTGGAACCAAAACTCCTTGGCTTCTAGCATTGTAATTTGAAAGCTTATTTCCATTTTACTACAATACTATATGTGTATAAACATCTCACATAAAAATTCACATCAGTTATCATGAAAGACTAGCAGACAGAATTTAGGAAGTCTAGCCAGCACTACTGCCATGGTATTAATGTCAGGGTGGTGCCTGTGTCTCATCGAGTAGAGCGCCGGCCCCATCTACTGAAGGTGGCGGGTTCAAACCCAGCCTCGGCCAAACTGCAAAACAGAAAAATAGCCAGGTGCTGTGGCAGGCACCTGTAGTCCCTGCTACTCAGGAGGCTGAGGCAAGAGCATCGCCCAAGGCCAGGAGTTGGAGGTTGCTGTGAGCTGTATGACGCCACGGCACTCTACCCAGGGCGATAAAGTGAGACTCTGTCTCTACAAAAAAAAAAAAAAAAAAAAAGAATTTACTAATTTCAGCCCGGATAATAGCGCATGCCGGTAATCTTAGCGCTTCAGGAGGCCAAGACAGGAGGATCTTGTCAAACTCTTCTGGCCAAGAGTTTAAGACTAGCCTGAGCAACACAGTAAGACATAGCCATTGTAAACAAGACGTTTTTTACTTAGCCAGGTGTGGCAGGCATCCAGAGTTACAGGCACTGTCCCGCTGAGGTGGAAGCCTGTTTACCCTCAGGAGTTGGAGGTTACCGTGAGCTGTGATCCCACCACCGCACTCCAGCCACCACGCACTGCATATATTGAGAGCCCATCTCTAAAAAGAAAGATTTTTACAGAAGTTACTAATATGAATTGATTATCTGTTTTTTTTTTCTTTTTTCTTTTCTTAATTGCAAACATAAGGGCTATATGCAAACATACATTTGAACTTTTAAAATCAACTTTAAGTAATCACTAGTTCAAACAAAATGCAAACTTTAGGGAGTCTTCTGATATTTAAGATCCCTCTGTTCTAATATACTATGATTATAAATAAATATAGTAGTGTTTTCAGAAATATGTTCAAGACAGTTTTTAGCTAGGAAAAAATGACTAGAAAATACAGTGGTCATACAGGAAATTTGAGTTTAAAATTGTGAAGCTAAAAACATTAATATTCACAATGGAGCACTGCAAGAAAGTTAATTTCTTGGTATCAGCAAGCTAGAAATCTTTTAGTACAACAGTAAATTTTGAAGTTAAAGCCAGCCAAAAAGGGAAATTTTGTTAACACAAAATCTACAATTATAGCTACCAAATCAAAAAGAAAATATAAAATGTTCCTATGATTTTCTTTGGTGAATCACTCATATTTTCATGATGTTTATTCTTATCCAATTATCTTTGTTGAAAAGGTCTAAAACCTATCAATATGTGAATTTTAATGAAAAAGGATAATAATACAATATTAATTTCCTTACCTATGTATTTTAGCTATTCAAGTGTTTAGTGGTAGGTAGTTTGTTATAGAAAAACTTCATAATGTGCCAATTTTTGAAATATTGTAGGGTGGCGCCTGTGGCTCAAGGAGTAGGGCGCTGGCCCCATATACCAGAAGTGGTGGTTCAAACCTGGTCCTGGACAAAAGCAGCAAAAAAGAAGAAATATTTCATAAACATTTTCTCAGCATGTTCTAAAAGCCCTTCTGTTATTCCTAGGATATAAAAGCCTTTTAGAATCTTTAAATAAAAGAGAATATACATAAGAAATTGTATATTGCAACTTTAACAAATCAGTCACAAGACTTTGTTAAGAACATTGGTCATGTGAACAAATTATAAATAACTACAGTTTCAATGTTCTTGTTTAGATAGGTTTTATTTTTTCTTTAAACAGAACTTCATCAAGACTCAGCCGTGACTGTCCTAGAAAAACTGCTGCAGCAATGACATTCATCAAATAAGTCAGTCTGGTTCTGAGTATTTTGTTTGCTAATCTAAATTGGTAGAATTTCACTGTTTGGAGAAAGAACTAGCTGCTTTTCTTGCACTGCCTCTCCCTCCACAGGGGTGACCTCAGAGTTTAGCATTTCTGAGGTCCCCAGCGGTTCTTTCTACCTTCCTTACTCTGAGAGTAAATAGGGACCCATTTTCAAAATGCAGTTGAGGGGCTGACATGTCCAGTCTTCCTTGGGAATGTGATAAGGTAGTCCCACTTCAAGTAACTGAAACTAATAACAAACATTTCCAGTGTTTCATTAAGGAAAAAATATAAATTGATTTATTTTGAAGTTTCTTTTTTGATATTTTTGACTTTCAATAAGAAAGATATGAAAATAATATGAGTTCAAAGAAGACAAGCAAGCTAATTAAAAAAAAAAGGAAACAGAAGAGAAATATTTAAAGAACAGAAGAATGGATGGCAACCGTTTCTTCAAATACCTTAACTGCAAGAGAAAAAGATGACCTAGAAAAAAAAATGGATTTGAAAGCTTTTAAGAACTTAAATTAAGACAGAATTTTCTGATAATGCTCTGTAGACTTAGAAGAACCCCTTCAGTTTGGAGGCAGGGGTCTCATTCACAAAACACTCTTGAATTCTGGAATCAGTGAAAATCGAATCATATTCATTAAATTAGTCACAGCCCCTCCCATCCTCGTGCTTTGAACATTAACAGGAATTAATCCTACCTTTTAGTCCCTCAGCATACTAAGCTAGCATCAATAGATCTTCTAATTTGCTCATCACTGCCTCAGATTTTAGCCACGACTTTAGCTTTGTTAAAAAAGATTATAGGGCAGCGCCTGTGGCTCAAAGGAGTAGGCTGCCAACCCCATTTGCCGGAGGTGGCAGGTTCAAACCCAGCCCCGGCCAGAAACTGCAAAATAAAATAAAATAAGAATGATTATAACATGCAACAGAAAAAAAAAAAAATCAGAGTAAATATTTGTGATCTCATATTAAGCTATTTCAACTATTATAACTCACTTTTTCCTCGAAGTAATGTAATCACTACAATTGTCCTTAAAAATCTATTCCCTCAAAGCTTGAAAGTTATTAAAGTACAGGAAGTTTTCCAAAATCCTGCATCTACTTAGCGTCTTCCTATAATTAAACGGGATTTGTCCACTGCTTGGAAATGCTTGTTACCTTAGCAAAGCCCTGTAGTACTTCAGAATAACCACCTGATCAGAACTGAGGTTGAAAGGCACTCAATATCAGTTCAGTTACTGAAGTGCAGGAGAGATACGCAAAGAATTCCAGGATTCTGTGTTTCCATAGTCATCAAAACCATAACTCTTTTTAGAGTTTTAATATTTAGGACTTAGATACCAAGATAAAGACGTTGATGTATATTCGCAAGGAAGGGGACATTCTGACTTTATTCTTCAAAATGCAGGCCGAAATAGTCCTCCAGTTTGATTTTATGATAGAAATGTGGTTTGTGAAAAGGTCATTTTAACTTCGGGGAAAAGTCAGAGAGAGAATGTAAGTGGAGGGTGCGCGCGGGCGGGGTAGCGGGGGAGCCCCGAGCAGCGCGGAGACCGCAGAGGGCAGCTCTAGCAACGGCACCTGTCCCAGAGCGGGTCTGCGCGCCTCTGTCGCCTTCCACGGCGCTCCCGGAGAGCGCGTCTGCAAACCCCGGGCGGGCCGGGTGGCAGGACACCTAAGGAGGGAAACGGGACAGAATGATTCTGTCGCCGGAGCCTCCGAGCGAGGGCAGGTCCTGATGGGAAAGGGGTGCTTCTTTCCAGGCTGCAGCCTCTCCGCCCGTATAAACCTTTGCTGCTGCTCAGCCTCAGCCTCCGCGGCAAAGCGAGGTGCGGTCGTAAGTCGCCACGAGGTCGACCCAGGAGGACCCGGGCAGTGTTCCTCGGTCTTGCCAGTCGCAGCCCGGAGCCGCCACGGCGAATTGTCTGCCTGCAGCCGGTGCGCTCCCCGGGTCGGCCCGGGGCGGGGGGACGGGTCTCGCCTGCAGCCCCGGCCCGCCTCGGTCGGCTCGGCCCCCGCAGCCCGGCGTCCTGCGCTGTCACCGAGCGCCGGCCGTGCGGTGGCGGGCGCACGCTCCTGCCGGCTGGCCAATCCCCGCCCGGAGTTCAAGCTTCCCGCCGCCCGGCCCTGCGCCCTCCCCGCCGTCCCTTTCCCTTCATAACTTTGCTCCGGCCGGGCGCCATCGGTCTGCAGCCGCCGTCTCGGACGCCGCTCCGCCCGGCCTCCGCGCGTCCCGGACCCGAGCTCGCCGGCTCCCCGGCCCCGGGAGCCGCTCTCGGCGGGGCGGGGGCTCGGGACGGGGCGGGGCTCGGAGGAGGGCGGGGCGGGGACTCGGGGCGGGGCGGGGCTCGGAGGAGGGCGGGGCGGGGACTCGGGGCGGGGCTCGGGGCGGGGGCTCGGGGC
>CAUYON010009173.1:0-11689 GCA_963573935.1 Arctocebus calabarensis
GGGTTCGAACCCGCCAGCTCTGGTATATGTGTCTGTTTTCTTTTACTTTCTGCTGGGGTTTTATAATTTTTGGACATTGTATAGATTTGGGTAAAGGTAGATTTTCTCTTCTGGATTTTACTAGGTTCTAAGATTCCCAAGTAGTCTAGAAATTGGGCTAAGTTCATCTTCTTTCAAATATTAAAAACAATACCCTAGAATGTAAGTGTGTTTTGTTTTCACTCTAATCAAAACAAATTTCTGAAATGGCAAGCTCGTCAGAACAGTCTCTGGTCATTCTTCAGGAGCAGTGTGCCCACTGGAAGAGCTATGTGATGTGGCCCATGAGTTTGGAGCAATTACCTTCGTAGATGAGGTCCATGCAGTGGGGCTGTATGGGGCTCAAGGTGGAGGGATTGGAGATCGGGATGGAGTCATGCCAAAAATGGACATCATTTCTGGAACACTTGGTATGTATACTTTGTACATTCTGTCATTTACACTAAAACGACATTATCCTAATGAGGCCAAGGACTAGTCTAATTGGGATCAAGTAAGGAGACAGTGTGATAGCATATAAAGCCTGGGCCATGTTCTATTTTGGGTGAGTTTCTTTGTCCCAGTGATTGATGGTACAGCTTAGCAGAATGCCTTGGGTCATGGAGACATAGGTCCTAAAATCACAGTAAATCTCTTAACATGACAGAAGTATAATTTATTACCATTTGAACTCATTTTAAATGCAGTTGTAGCTCTAGTTATATGCTATGGCAAGGAGAATGAAAGTCATTCTCTGTGCCTCAGATTATTATCCTTAATGTAAAAGAAAGAAGAATTTTAGTACTTTTCTTCTAGATCAGCCATTAGGTTCAGGTGTTATGAAGTGCAGAGCTTTGTGCCTAACACATGGAATGTTCTAGTTCCCCCTGGTTTTCCTCTGCTTCTCATAAAGAGGCAATGTCTTATAGTAGTTGGAAGCTGGCTGAGTTTAAATCCTGGCTCCATTACTCACTATTTGTATGACCTCACCTTGGTAGTTCACCTCTCTGCACCTCAGTGTCCTCGTCAATATAATTGAGGTAACAATAGGACCTTAATCCAAATTGTTGTGGACAAGATAAATGAGTTGTATGCAAACAATAACTACAGACGTCTCCTTTGCTATGAGATCCTTAGAGAGATGACAATGTAAATTATATAAATTTGGAGGTTTTGTTTTATTTTTGAGACAGAGCCTCAAGCTGTCACCTTGGGTAGAGTGCTGTGGCATCAGAACTCACAGTGACCTCCAACTCCTGGGCTTAAGCGATTCTCTTGCCTCAGCCTCCCAAATAGCCTGGACTGTAAGTACCCGCCATAACGGCCTGCCATTTTTTGGTTGTAGTTGTCTTTGCTGTTCAGTAGGCTGGGCTGGATTCGAACCTTCCAGCTCTGGTGTATGTGGCCGGCACCTTAGCCACTTGAGCTATAGATGCCAAGCCAAGAGTTTTTTGTTTTTGTTTTTTTAAAAAACCTTCAGTCCAGGGCGGTGCCTGTGGTTCAAGGAGTAGGACATCAGAGGTACTACCAGAGGTAATGGGTTCAAACTTGGCCCCAGCCAAAAACTGAAACAACATCAACCAAAAGAACCCTTCAGTCCAGGCATGGTGGCTCACGCCTATAATCCTAGCTCTCAAAAGCTGAGGCAGGCAGATTACTTGAGCTCAGGAGTTCGAGACTAGCCTAAGCAAGAGTGAGACCCCTATCTCTATTGAAAATAGAAAAATTAGCTGGGTGTTGTGGCAGGCACCGGTAGTCCCAGCTACTTGGGAGGCTAAGGCTAGAATATTACTTGAACCTGAGTTTGAGGTTTCTTTTTATTTCTTTCTTTTCTTTTTTTGAGACAGTCTTACTTTGTTGCCCTTGGTAGAATGCTGTGGTGTCATGCTCACAGCAACCTCAAACTCTTGGGCTCAAGTGATTCTCTTCCCTCCCTCAGCCTTTCAAGTAGCTAGGACTACAATGCCTAGCTATTTTTAGAGATGGAGTCTCTTGCTTAGGCTGATCTGGAACTCCTGAGCTCAAGCAGTCCTTCCACCTTAGCCTCCCAGAGTGCTAGGATTACAGGCATGAGCCACTGAGCCCAGCAGTTTGAGGTTTCTATGAGCTATGATGATGCCACAGCACTCAGCTGCAGAGCAACAGAGTGAGACTGTGTCTCAAAAAATAAAACAATACATAAAATAAACCTTCAAAAGTTGGTAAGCAGTTGGAAACTCATCTAGCAGCCAAAATATCAATTTATAAGCTACACTTGGTAAAGGAAGGGCAGGCAGCATCTTTCAGCACTGTCAAGGGGGTGTGAAAGCCTTGTGCAAACCCAGAGAGCCTGGGGTTTTTAGAGTGGAACCCTGCCAGAGAAAATCAATTGTTCATGTGTCCTAATTCCAGCAGCTCTTTTTTTTTTTTAAAGAGCTCTTATGACATGGGCTCTTTGAAGGTACGGTCTTTATGAGATGGAAAAGGCTGGAGAGAGAAATTTTCCAGTGTAGGAGTTTAACCAACCCAGCCCTATGTGTGGTTTTAGCAAAAATGTTAATTACGGAACATAATGTTAAGATCTGTGAGGACTCTTCTGGAGTTCTTAATCCTGAAACTTGAGACACTGATTATACAAAGGGACTCAACTAGAATTTAAAAAAAAAGTCTGGCCCTAAATCAATCCTAACAGGTTCTGAGTTTTCATATTTATCTGGCAAATACTGATTGTCAAGAGTTTTGTTTTTACTTAAGTAGGAAATAACACCAGTCACACCAAAACAGTTAATGCTTTAGCTAGGTGAGATTCCAGCCTCAAGGGTGATGTTCATAGTGAGAGGATGGTGCAAGCACTGCAACTCAAATCTTCTTTGAGAGACTGCAGATAGTGCAGAACACGGGAAACAGAGTTTTGCTAGCTGACAGAGTAGTAAACTAAGGGGGGAATGGCAGGTGAGAGTAATATGGTGGGAAGAGCGACAGCACTGGACATTGGAGCACACTGGGTGACAGGCCTCATTTGAAGATTTGTGTTGTGATCTTGATCAGTCACAGCTTGGCCATGTGGTTTTGGGCAAAACCCTTTCATAACCTTTCTCAGCTGTTTTTGGGCATTCTTTTATAGTCATGTGTTGCTTAATGACAGGGATGTGTTCTGAGAAGCACATCATTAGATGATCTTAATTGCTGTGAATATCCTAGACTGTAGAGTGTACTTACAAAAACCTAGATGGCATAGTCTTCTGTACACCTACACTACATGATATAGCCATTGCGCCTAGGCTACCAACCTGTACAGTGTATGAGTGTCCTGCAGGCAATTATAACACAATGGCAAGTATTTGTGTATCTAAATATGTCTAAACGTAAAACAAATACAGTAAAAATAAGGCGTTTTAATCTTACAGGGCCAGGTGCAATAGCTCACACCTGTAATCCCAGCACTTTGGGAGGCCAGAGTAGGAGGATCATTTGACAACAGGAGTTTGAGATCAGCCTTGCAAGACTAGTTCGAGACTAGTAAGACCCCATCTCTACTAAAAAACAGAAAAAAGGGCGGCTCCTGTGGCTCAGCGAGCAGGGCGCTGGCCCCATATACCAAAGGTGGCAGGTTCAAGCCCGGCCTCGGCCAAACTGCAAAACAAAAAAATAGCTGAGTGCTGTGGCGGGCGCCTGTAGTCCCAGCTACTAGGGAGGCTGAGGCAAGAGAATCGCTTAAGCCCAAGAGCTGGAGGTTGCTGTGAGCAGTGTGATGCCACGGCACTCTACCTAGGGCAATAAAGTGAGACTCTGTCTCTACAAAAACAAACAAACAACAACAACAAAAAAAAAAACAAAAAATTGGCTGAATGTGGTAACATGTGCCCGTAATTGGGAATCTGAAGTAGGAGAATCCAGTGAGTCTAAGAGTTTAGCTTGATGATTCATTCTAGCCTGGGCAACAGAGCAAGACCCTGTCTCCAAAAAAAAAAAAACCTACAGGACCACCATCATATATGCAGTCTGTTACTGGCCAAGATGTTACGTGGTGTGTGACTGTACTGTACTTCTTTCAGTCCTAGGACAAATTAAGAAGATAAGCAAAAAGTAAATGCTTTGATGCTCTTTAGCAGCTTGCTGTGTACATTTAGAGGTTGTTGCTGTAATAAATGAAGCTATATCCTTCCAGGCAAAGCATTTGGCTGTGTTGGAGGATATATCGCCAGTACAAGCTCTCTGATCGACACCGTACGATCCTATGCAGCTGGCTTCATCTTTACCACTTCTCTGCCACCGATGCTGCTGGCTGGAGCCCTGGAGTCTGTGCGGATCCTGAAGAGTGCCGAGGGGCGGGCACTTCGCCGCCAGCACCAGCGCAATGTCAAGCTCATGAGGCAGATGCTAATGGATGCTGGCCTCCCAGTTGTCCACTGCCCTAGTCATATCATCCCTGTGCGGGTAAAGACCTGTCTTTGATTAGACATGCTGGGGGCTGTGTCTCACACGTGATGTGCACATATTCCGGTTCAACCTTCAAAGGGGCTTGGGCAGGGTGACTGTCAGGGAAAGGGCTGTAGCCAACAACCCTCTGCTGTGTTTCTACCTTTGGCTGGCTTCACAGTGAAAATAAAGACTTTGAACCCAGCAGGCTGGAACAGAGATTCCCTTTCCAGAGCACTGACCTTAACAGAGTAAGCATAGAGATTGTATTTAGAAGCTAGAGCTTGGCCAGCTTTGAAGTATGGCTTTTTACTTTGTAAATTTTGAAATAAGTCGTGCCCTTCCCACTACACACTGTAGCAGTGTGGGTGTCACAGCTGAATTAGAATAATGAATAGAACTAGTGTGACTAAAGCTAGGCTATAGATCCTAGGTAAGAGGGCTAGCTGGTATGAACAGAACCACTGTTTTCCCAGGTGAGGCCTGGGAGAAGAGTAATGTGAAATTTACTTCTTTCTTATATGGTCCTGGTTCTCTGGTGCTCCCTGAACAATGCCAGCTTCTTTACATTGCAGGTTTTCTGGAAGTGCTTTCCTACTCCCTCAAGCTTACATATATTTTTGAAGTCTAGTCTTAACCCTAAGCCTTGTGGACACTGTGTTCATTAGCATCTCTGCTAAGTAGTTCATGTTGTGAACTTACCTTCTCGTCTCATCAAACTTAGGTTGCAGATGCTGCTAAAAACACAGAAATCTGTGATGAACTAATGAGCAGACATAATATCTATGTCCAAGCAATCAATTACCCTACGGTGCCCCGGGGGGAAGAGCTCCTACGGATCGCCCCCACCCCTCACCATACGCCACAGATGATGAACTACTTCCTTGGTGAGTGCCTGGGGAGCTCCTGGTGCCTCATTGGAGAGTTGCAGGACTGTCTTTGCATTGTTTCTAATTGAAGCCCTTCAGAGGCATTCAGATTTGTTTCTTCTTTTTCCACAAAATTAAGAATGCTCTCTAATGGTTTAGAATCCTAAAAGACATTTAGTTTTTAGGATTCTATCTTCTGGACCTCACTTCAAGAGGATATAGAATCATTTTGGATTCTATATATATATAGAATATATATAGAATATTATATTCTATATATATATTCATATATTTTCTTTCATGAAGCCCAATATAAAATATAAATTTTGGAAGCTCAGGAGCACAGGTGTTTCCAGTGCCCCCTTGTCAGTATAGCTTAAGGAAGCATGGTAGTGAATGTGGGGAAAGAGGCCCTCCAAAGTGTGGCTGACGAATGTCTGCTATACTGCTTTCTATTCTGGGACGTGTAATCCAGGACCTAACCCCCCACCTGATCCCTCTAATAAAAGTGATTGTTCAACATTTTATACTGCTCCACACCCCAGTGTCCAACTTCAAGGAGAGACTGGGGTGGGGGGCTTTTAGCTACAGTCTGCCTCTGCCTCAGCCTTAAAGGTGCATTGCCCTCCTGAGCCTTTCTTCAGGTACAGACTTTATGCTCTATTAGAAATGCTGACTATAAACTAAAGGTATTGTGGCAATGTTGGAGCAACTTCTTCCCTGATGGCCTATGAAATAAAGCCCAACTCTGGGTCTTGTTTTTCTCTCTCTATTTTTTTTTTATTTTTTGAGACAGAGCCTCAAGCTGTCGCCCTGGGTAGAGTGCTATGGCATCAAAGCTCACAGCAACCTCCAACTCCTAGGCTCAAGTGAGTCTCCTGCCTCCGCCTCCCAAGTAGCTGGGACTACAAGCACCTGCCACAACACCTGGCTATTTTTTGGGTGTAGCTGTCATTGTTGTTTGGCCGGCCCGGGCTGGATTCGAACCTGCCAGCTCATGTGTATGTGGCTGGCACCTTAGCCGCTTGAGCCACAGGTGCCGAGCCTCTTTCTATTTTATTTTATTCTATTCTATTCTATTTATTTATTTATTTATTTAGACCAGCAGTTCTCAACTTGTGGGTTGCAACCCCTTTGTAACAATGAAAATACATCATATTATTAGGAAGGTTAAGGAGCACTGATTTAGACAGAGTCTTACTCTGTTGCGTCAGGTAGAATGCCATGGCATCATGGCTCAAGTAGTCCTCCTGCCTCAGCCTCCCGAGTAGCTGGGACTACAGGCTAATGCCCAGCTAATTTTTTCTATTCCTAGGAGAGATGGGATCTTGCTCTTGCTCAGGCTGGTGTTGAACTCCTGGTCTCAAGAGATCCTCCTTCTGTGGCCTCCCAAAGTGCTAGGATTATAGGCTTGAGCCACTATGCCCAGCCTCTATTTTTATAACAGCCTTATTTAGATATAATTCACATACCATAAAATTCACCCTTTTTTTTTTTTTTTAAAGACACAGTCTCACTTTGTTGGCCTTAGTAGAGTGCCATGGCTTCATAGCTCACAGCAACCTCAAACTCTTGGGCTCAGGTGATCTTCTTGCCTCAGCCTCCCAAATAGCTGGGACTATAGACACCCACTATAATGCCTGGCTATTTTTAAAAACAGGGGTCTCACTCTTGCTTAGGCTGGTCTTGACCTCCTGAGCTCAGGGGATCCACCTGCCTCAGCCTCCCAGAGTGCTAGGATTACAGGTGTGAGCCACCTCGCCCGGCCTTAAAATTCATCCTTTTAAAGTATACAGTTCAGTGGTTTTTAAGTACAATCACAATGTTGGGTAACCATCATCTCTACATGACTCTAGAACGTTTTCATTGTGCCAGAGAAAACCCCCATACCCATTAGTAGTCACTCCCCTTTTCCACTTTCCCCCATCTGTCAACCACTGATCTTTCTTCTCTATGGATTTGCCTTCTTTGGGTATTTTGTATACGTAGACTCAGACCATATGTAGTTCTATATTCCTGGCTTCTTCACAACATAATGTTTTCAAGGCTCATCCATTTGGTAGCATTAATCAGCACTTGATTTCTTTTATTATATTTTCCATTGTACAGATTTGCCACTTTTTTTTTTTTTGAAGTTTTTGGCCGGGGCTGGGTTGAACCCTCCACCTCCGGCATATGGGGCTGGGTGCCCTACTCCTTTGAGTCACAGGCACCGCCCCAGATTTGCCACATTTTGTTTATCATTCAATTGATGGACATTTGGGTTGTTTCACTTTTTAAATTTATGAATAATGCTGCTATAAACATTTGTGTACAAGTTTTTGTGCAGACGTGTTTTCATTTTTCTTGGGTACATACTCTCTTTAATATTTAAAAACTGTTTCTCCTCAGAGAATCTGCTGATCACATGGAAACAAGTGGGGCTGGAACTGAAGCCACATTCCTCAGCTGAGTGCAACTTCTGCAGGAGGCCACTGCATTTTGAAGTGATGAGTGAAAGAGAGAAATCCTATTTCTCAGGCTTAAGCAAGTTGGTATCTGCTCAGGCCTGAATGTGACTTCAATTTACCTAACCCGAGGCTGTTGTCATATCCAGATAGTGTCCAGAGTTGTCTTTATATGTGAATTAAATTATATTAAATTTTAATCTATAGTAAAAACATAGTCCTGAAAATAAATTCTTGTTTAAATGATGAGTCTTTTCTGCTATTAGCTCTGAATCAAAAAATTACTTTTCAGGGTGGCGCCTATGGCTCAGTGAGTAGGGCGCTGGTCCCATATACCCAGGGTGGCGGGTTCAAACCCGGCTCTGGCCAAACTGCAACAAAAAAAAGTAGCCAGGCGTTGTGGCAGGCACCTGTAGTCCCAGCTACTCGGGAGGCTAAGACAAGGGAATCACCTAAGCCCATGAGCTGGTGGTTGCTGTGAGCTGTGACACCACAGCACTCTACTGAGGGTGACAAAGTAAGACTGTCTCTAAAAAAAAAAATTACTGGCTCGGCGCCTGTGGCTCAACGGGCTAAGGCAACAGCCACATACAGCTGAGCTGGCGGGTTCAAATCCAGCCCGGGCCCGCCAAACAACAATGACGGCTACAACCAAAAAATGGCCTGGCGTTGTGGCAGGTGCCTGTAGTCCCAGCTTCTTGGGAGGCAGAGGCAGAAGACTCGCTTAAGCCCAGGAATTGGAGGTTTTTGTGAGCTGTGATGCTACGGCACTCTACCCAGGGTGACAGCTTGAGGCTCTGTCTCAAAAAAAAAAAAAAATTACTTTTCATCATCATCCTTTTAAATTCAGTCTGTATTATAGAGGTGTATTAACTGTATCAAAAAATACTGGTGCTCTGTGGTGGCTTCAGACCCTCACACTGCTTGAACCCAACTCCCTCTTTAATGCTGACCAAGTGTACCCCAGCAACTGAACAGGTTTGAAAGAAGTGATACCATCTTGGCAGCCAGTTTTCCTTTCGGCTTCTCACCTCACATCTTCAGTGAGCAGTCAGTGTGCTCAGCAGTCCTGCTGTAACTGCTTCCCTCCCTTTCAGCTACTACTTTGACCTCATACTGCCCTGTGATAGTCGGGTCATCAGGAGGGGTCTGACCTGTCTGTCACCACCCAGTCCCTTAACCTATTGGCTTTCTGAATCTGTAGTCGTGTCCCCTACAGTGAGAGTGGAGGGGCTTGTGCTCCTTGCCCTGACTTTCCACTTGTATTTTATGTCCTGTGGCTTCTTGCATGTTCCTGCAGCCTTCCTTTCTTTGCTGCCTGAATTTCTCTCCCTCTGCAGGCTCATTCCCATTGAGTACAGCAGGCTTTCTCATTCATCTTAAAAACAAGCTCTTCTTCAGTCTAGACCCCCTACCTACTGCTCCTGCCTCCCAACTCACTCTTCCATCCCTGTTCCCTATGAAGGCCTCTCTTTTCTTGCCACATCTACCTCTGTCTTGCCAAATCCAGTGACTGGTCTTCCTTCCAATGGATTTCTCAGGGGCGTTTGATGTGGCTGTCCTTGGCCTTTTTGCTTTCTCCTCTAAGCTTCTGTGCTGCTGACCTCTGCTGCTTGTTTTCCTCCTAACCTCATGTGCTGGTTTTTCTTCGTCCCTTTGGCTGAGTCTTCCTGTGATGTTGATGGCCCTACCAGGCTCATTTCTTAACTCCACTCAACACTCCCCACCCATGTGATCTCTTCTTGTTCTGGGCTTTTGTGTCCTACTGACTACTATGTGCTGGGTGTCAAACAAGCACGTCCAACCATACAGGTGCAGAGGGTACACTGGGTCTGCCCACTCCTCCTGCTCCTCCCCCTGTCTTACTGTCATTTGCCCAGGTACTCAGCCTCTCATTTGGAAGTCAGCTCTGTCTCCTTTGGGGTACATTACTAGCAAGTCCTGTAAGTTCCACCTCTGAAGTGATCTCAGGGCAGGTCATGTCTCATCCCCTCCTCTGCTGCCATCATCTGCCATCTGCCCCAGTGTCCACTCCAACCATATCTTGAGAGCCTTTACAATTTTGACAAATGGGGTGGCACCTGTGGCTCAGCGAGTAGGGTGCCAGCCCCATATACCAAAGGTGGTGGGTTCAAACCCGGCTTAGGCCAAACTGCAAAAAACAAAAATAATTTTTTTTTAACAAGTGGGATCATGTCCATCCTCTGCAGAAAATAGTCCTGGGTCTCTAGTCACACATGGATTAAATTCTAGATTTCACACACAGGCTGACAAAGTTGGTTCTCCAGTCTTGTCTCCTACCCTCTCCTTTGCTCCCTCTTTAATAACCTGGGACATGCTCCTGGGTCACAGATGGCCAGTTTCTCTCTAGCTTCCAGACCATCATGTTAGCCATTCTCTCTCTCCTTGAATTTTTCTACTCTGAGTATGGTGTGGCTGCCTCTTCATTCAGGACAAGGGTACCTAAGGAAATTTCCACTGAACATACCAGCTAAGGAAAACCCTCTCACATTCTCACCATTGCTTGGCCAATGCCATAATACCTTTCAAAGCTCTGGTCACACCCACAAGGACTTTTTCCATGTTGATCATTTATCCTTTGTAATGTCATCTCCACAAAGACAGGTATCCTATCTTCTCACTTCTATATCCTCTAAGTCCAGTCCAGTATCTGATACAAAGTGCTGAGCAAATGTGTGCAGTATATAAAAGAACCCTAATGACAACACGTCTAGTTTACTGGAAAGAACAGGGAAGCTGAAGGAAAACCAAGCAGCTGAAGGTTAGGAGATTCTTGGCCTTACCTCCTTCTTCCAGCTCTAGAAAGGGCAGCTGTGTATTCTCCTCTCTGGACAGAGTGGTGCTATGGCAGGCTGGCTGTGGGCCAGGGTTTCTTGGGGTACACCATCTTATCATGGTCCCATCAGATAAAACCAAACATCTAGGCGGGCCACTGGGCATGATGGAAGTCATGTCACCTCAGAATCATGATTTGGTTCCTTCCTATTCAGGAAACAAGCCTCACTCAGGTCTCCCAGCTCTGTTGCCTTGCAGAAACTTTCAGGGCATTCTATTGTCCCTCACATTCCCATGACTGGGACTCCCTCTTTCTCCTATTCTTCAAATGGGATTGATTTCCTCTAACTTGGGTCATGTTTCTACCTAAATGCTTAGGAAGACCCATTCTTTCTCTAAAAAACTCAGAGGTGCAAAGCCAACAAGGCCCTTAAGTGCACTTCCCCTCCTTGAGGTCTTGAGAACAAAGGATGAGATGATCTGTGGGAAACAGCTGAGATTTGTGAACTGCTTAAAAAGGAGAAGTTTGGCTTATATAAACAACTCCAGTGTGAAACTGATGTCATGAAACTTCTCTGAGACTATTGAGAAACCTAGGCCATTAAATAAAGTGTCCTAAGACGGTGCCCATAGCTCAGTGGGTAGGGCATTGGCCACATACACCGGGGCTTGTGGGTTCAAACCTGGCCCAGGCCAGCTAAAACAACAATGACAACTGCAATAACAAAATAGCCAGGGGTTGTGGTTGGTGCCTGTAGTCCCAGCTACTTGGGAGGCTGAGGCAAGACAATCACTTGAGCCCAACAGTTTGCTGTGAGCTATGATGCCATAGCACTCTACTCAGGGCGACAGCTTGAGACTCTGTCTCAAAAAATAAATAAATAGGGCAGCACCTGTGGCTCAGCATGTAGGGCACCAGCCTCATATACCAAGGGTGGCTGGCGCTGGCCAAACTGCAAAACAAAAATAGCTGGGCACTGTGGTGTGAGCCTGTAGTCCCAGCTACTCGGGTGGCTGAGGCAAGAGAATCGCCTAAGCACAGGAGTTGGAGGTTGCTGTGAGCTGTGTGATGCCACAGCACTCTACCGAAGGTGATAAATTGAGACTCTGTCTTTACAAAAAAAATAATAATAATAATAAATAAAGTGTCCCAGAGGGAAA
>CAUYON010009175.1:0-17033 GCA_963573935.1 Arctocebus calabarensis
GGGTGGAGGGAGGAATTAATTGGTGGGACCAGACCTATGGTGCGTCTTAGAAGGGTACAGGTGAAACTTACTAAATGCAGAATACAAATGTCTTCATACAATAACTAAGAAAATGCCATGAAGGGTATGTTAAACAGTTTGATGAAAACATTTCTGTTTTTTTTTGGCTGGGGCTGGGTTTGAACCCTCCAACTCTGGCATATGGGGCTGCCACCCTACTCACTGAGCCACAGGTGCCGCCCAAAACATTTCAGATTGTATATGAAACCAGCACATTGTACCCCTTGATTGCACTTATGTACGCAGCTATGATTTAATAAAAAAAATTGTTTATTAAAAAAAAATTCCAGCAGCATTTTATGATAAGAATGCTTAACAAAACAGGAAGAGAAGGGACTTACCTCAAAATTAGACAGGCCACATGTGACAAACCCACAGCCAACAATCACACTGAGTGGGGAAACTAAAAGCATTTTCGTTTAGAACTGGAGCCAGATGGGGTTGCCCACCATCTCCTTTTTTGTTCCACACAGTGCTGGAAGTCCTAGCCAGAGTAATGGAGCAAGAGAAGGAAATCAAGGGCATCCAAATGGGGAAAGAAGAGGTCAAACTATCACTCTTTGCCGATGATGTGATCTTATTATTTAGAAAACCCAGAAGATCTAACCAGGGGACTCCTGGAATTGACAGATAAATTCAGTAAAGTCTCAGGCTATCAAATGTACACAAATCAATAGCTTTCATGTATGTCAACAATAGTCAAGCTGAGAATCGAAAGACAGTGACAACAAGGAATATAAAATATCAAGGAATATATTTAACTTAATATACTTAAAAGAGATGAGAGACTTCTATCTGGAGAATTATGAAACACTGAAGAAAGGAACTGCAGAGGATGTAAACAGATGGAAAAATACAACCTGCATGGTATCAAAATGGCTATAATATCCAAAGTGACTTACAGATTCAATTCCCATTAAAATACCAATGTTATTTTTGTAGAACTAGAAAAACTAATTCTATGCTTTGTATGGAACCAGAAAAGACCCTGAACAGTGAAGGCAACCTTATGTACTAAGAATAAAGAAGAAGACATCACTTTATCAGACTTCAAGCTATTCTACAAGGCTATAGTAACCAGAACTGCTTGGTACTGGCATTAAAACACAGATGCAGACCTATGGATCAGAACTGAGAAGGCAGACATGAAATCACCCTATTATTCCTATCTGATTTTCGACAAACAGATAAAAACATACAATGGAAGAAAGAATTCATATTCAATAAATATTGCTAGAATAATTGGACAGCCACAGATGAAAGACTGCAACAGGACCCACACCTCTCACCACTCGTAAAAATTAACTCATGATGAATAAAAGACTTAAAACCTTTTAAGCCTTTAACCTTATGGCAGGAAACTATAAGAATCCTAGAAGAAAACGTAACTTTTATAGTAAATGACCCATGCAAAGAATTCATGAAGACCCCAAAAGCAATCACAGCAACGACAAAAATAAATAAATGAGATCTGATCAAATTAAAAAGCTTCTGCACACCCAAGAACACAATCAAAAGAGCTAATGACAACCCTTGGAATGGGTTCTAGAAAATATTTGCACGCTACACATCTGGTACAGGACTGATAAACAGAATGTATAGAGAACTCAAGCAAATCAGCAAGAACCACCAAATAACCTCATCAAAAAGTGGGTGAAAGACATGCACAGAAACTTTTCAAATGTAGATTGAACGAAGATTTACTACTGGTGGGCTGTGCATGTGACTCATTAAGTAGGACACCCTCCCCCCCATACCAAGGGTGGTGGGTTCAAACCCAGCCCCGGCCAAACTGCAACAAAAAAATAGCCAGGCGTTGTGTTGGGCACCTGTAGTCCCAGCTACTTGGGAGGCTGAGGCAAGAGAATCTCCTAAGCCTGGGAGTTGGAGGTTGCTGTGAACTGTGTGATGTCACGGCACTCTACCTAGGGTGATAAAGTGAGACTCTGTCTCCACCCAAAAAAAAAAAAAAAATAGATTTACTAATGGCAAACAAACTCATGAAAAAATGTTCAATGTCACTACTAAGTAAGGAAATGCAAAACAAAAACCATGTTGAGATATCATCTACCTCCGAACAGAATGGCTTGTATTAAAAAATCCCAAAACAACAGATGCTAGCATGGATGTGGAGAGAAAGGAACTCTTATACCCTGCTGGTGGGACTGCAAACTAGTACAACCTCTATGGAAAACTGTATGGAAATACCTCAAAGAACTTAAAGCAGACCTAGCACTTGATGCAGCAATTCCACTAGTGGGTATATACCCAAAGGAAAAAAGGTCATTTTATAAAAAGGACAGCAGCACTTGAATGTTTGCAGCAGCACAATTATGAATTGCAGAGACGTGGAAACAACCCAAGTGCCCACATGAATGGTTTAATACTATGAGGTACATAAGTACTAAGGAGTACTACTCAGCCATAAAAAAAAGATGAGCTAATATCTTTTTTATTTTATTTATTTATTTATTTTGTTTGAGACAGAGTCTTACTATGTCGCCCTCGGTAGAAGGGAATGGTGTCACAGCTCACAGCAACCTCCAACTCTTAGGCTTAAGCGATTCTCTTGCCTCAGCCTCCAGAGTAGCTGGGACTACAGGTGCTCACCACAATAGCTGGCTACTTTTGTTGCAGATGACATTGTTGTTGTTTAGCTGTCCCAGGCCAGGCTGGAACCCGCCATCCTCAGTGTATGTGGCTGGCACCGTAACCACTGTGCTACAGGTGCCCGTTGAGCCACAGGTGCCAAGCCATATCTATTAATTTTTAATGAAAACAAAATTATGCTTTCATTATTAGAAACTATAGATGAGTTTTTTAAAAAGGTGCTTTGGGCTCGGCGCCTATGGCTCGAGTGGCTAAGTCGCCTGCAAGTGTACCTAGCTGGTGGGTTCGAATCCAGTCTGGGTCCACCAAACAATGACGGCTGCAACCAAAAAATGGCCGGGCGTTGTGGCGGGTGCCTGTAGTCCCAGCTACTTGGGAGGCGGAGGCAGGAGACTCGCTTGAGCCCAGGATTTGAAGATTGCTGTGAGCTGGGATGCCACCACACTCTAACCAGGGTGACAGCTTGAGGCTCTGTCTAAAAATAATAAAAAAATAAAAATAAAAAGGTGCTTTGGTGTCTTTCCTATACATGTGAAATCTGAATGTATAAAAAGGTGTTGGGGCTTGGCGCCTGTGGCTCAAAGGGCTAAGGTGCCAGCCACGTACACCTGAGCTGGCGGGTTCACAGCCTGGGTCCACCAAAACAACAATGATGGCTGCAACCAAAAAATGGCCGGACATTGTGGTGGACGCCTGTAGTCCCAGCTACTTGGGAGGCAGAGGCAGGAGACTTGCTTGAGCCCAGGAATTGGAGGTTACTGTGAGCTGTGATGCCACAGCTCTCTATCCAGGGTGACAGCTTGAGGCTCTGTCTCAAAAAAAAAAAAAAAAAGGTGTTGGGTTCTGAATCTGAAGAAGTTGTTCCAGATAGCCTTTCATTAATTCTTGGGAATTTTATACAAACTTTGTATAAATGAAGTAGAAGATACAAAATGATGAGCTAGCATTATCACCAATTTTATGGGCTATAGAAACCAAAGATGATAGTGCGAAAGAGTTGTCAAACCAAAGATCTTTGATGGTAGCTGCAAAGAAGATGGTTTGTTTTTTTTGAGACAGAGTCTCACTATGTCACCCTCGATAGAGTGCTATAGCATCACAACTCACAGCAACCTCAAACTCTTAGGTTTAAGTGATTCTCTTGCCTCAGCCTCCCAAGTAGCTGGGACTACAGGCGCCCGCCACAACGCCTGGCCATTTTTTGGTTGCAGCCGTCATTGTTGTTCGGCAGGCCCGGGCTGCATTCGAACCTGCCAGTTCAGATGTACGTGGCTGGCGCCTTAGCCTGTTGAGCCACAGGCGCCGAGCCTTTTTTTTTTTTTTTTTTTTTGAGACAGAGCCACAAGTACCCCAATAACATCAGACATTAATAACAGTTTTACCCATCCATGAGCATCTCCTATGTATTCTAACAATTTGAGAGAAGTATCATCTCCATTTTGAAGACGAGGAATCCAACTTTCAGGAAAGTAAAGAAACATACTCAAGGTCACACGATACGTCAGAGTCAAAGTGACAACTTAGGACTGTTGAACTGTAAGGTCTAAGCTTTTTCTGTACAGGTAAAATTTGCAAAGGAAAGTTTTCTTTAATCTATGAATCAAATGGTTGATTGATAACAGAAAATGTTAGAGGGAAAGGATAGATGCATGGACACCATTCATAGTTTTAAAGTCCCATGATAGCATAGATGTTATTATGCATAACTAAGGCATTTTATACCCATACTGCTTATGCTGAGATTCTTCTTACACTATTCTGGATAGTACTACACTGTTTACTAACATAGAGACGAATATTATTAGAGTTCATCTTGAACTTCATACTTTCTCTGATGATATTCAAGTTACTTGGACAAAAAATTACAAATCACTCTATTAAAAAAAATAGTGATGTACACAATAAAATTAGGGCACTCAGAAAGCATCATTTCAGGACATCTTTGCTCTTTTGGGAAATGAATAGTAGGTCATTTTTCCAAAAATTCCACGTTCTTTTTGAACCAATCACTCTTCCTCTTCACTAAAGCACAAACCTAAGTGTTTAGCAAGCCGACCCGGAGCCCTGGTACTAAAAACAATGCTTTTCGTAATGCCACCACCGTAAGAACACCATGGTTTGTACGTGTGTTTGCAACTTCTCACAATGAACTAGATTGAAAGACGATAGAGAAATCACGACGGAGGCGTCTGACCTAGGTCGTAACACAAGTCTGACTGAACCTGGAAGGTAGTGTTACAAAAACTCATAAAAATTACCAAAGATAAATGAAAGCGCATCACTGTGAAGGTTCCATCAGAGAATGGTCTACCAATATGGAGAAAAAGGAGACACGGAGAACCATAAACTTAACGGCCAAGGCCTTAGCAGAGACTACCCGGAGCACATGAAGAATTCAACGGGAGAGTTCAGTTCTCTTTTTTGAATCTAAATATGCACTCGTGCAAACCGGAGGTGGGATCTAAGCACAAAGGACATCCAGACAGAGTCGAAGGGACTAACTTTAATGTACCCACGCCCCACAGCTCCAGGGACCGAAAGCACGTCTCTCCTCCGTCACCTACACAGGCTAACAAGGTGAGCGCACGCGGGAGCGAAGATCGGCGGTTCGACGTCGCCTTCTCTGTCCCTCCAGAGACGATGCCGCGGTAGTCCCTAACCGGGGGCCAAGGACCGTTCGGAGACCCACATACGGCTGACCGGGAGAGCCCCGAGGGCAGGAGCAAGAGCTGGCCTGCGAGGCCAGGCAGCGGCCGCCGTCCCCGCACTCACCTCCCGGAGCGCAGCTTCCCTGGGGCTGTCGAGTAACCGTGGCCGTCACTCCGGGCGCTCGCGGAGGCGAGGAGGGGAGGCCCAGCCATCCCTGCACCTCGCGCGGGTCCTACCAGGCGGAGGCCTCTCTGCAACTCCCACCCTCCTCCCGGCGCTCCGTCCTCATGTCAGGCGTCGCGGTCATTGCCTCCGCCCGCTTCCAGGCGCCGCCACCACTTCCGCGTCCAGGTCCTTCCCTTCCTCCTCCCCCTTCCGTAGCCGACCCCTCCTCCACGCGGAGGACGCGCAGTGACGCCACCGCTCTGCGACGGCCGTCGGGACCCGCGCCGGGGGGGCGTGGCGGCGCAAGCGCAGTGTAGCGAACACGCCGAGCGCGGGAAGAGGCTGTACGTGGGTATCCGCAGGTCATCCCTCGGCTGGGGAGACTCGGTCACCTGGGTGAGTCCTCGCTGTTGCTGCCGACGCCCACCAGAAGCGTGTTCCCTTCCCGGGTTGTCGTCGGACGGACCTTCTGCCTTATTCTGGTGCCGCTCGGGTAGGGGGCGCGGGGCGCCCTGCGAAGAGCGTGCTCTGGAGGAGCCCCGGCGGCGTTTCTCTCCGTTGGGATAGAAGAGGAGCTTTGATAAAACGTTCAGGCGGGAGAGATGCCGGCCGCGCAGAGGCCCATGCGGTACGGGCACACGGAGGGGCACACGGACGTCTGCTTTGACGACTCCGGGAGGTAAGCGTCTCTGAAAGGCGGAGGACGTGTCGGGCGTCGCAGGTGCGGTCGCGCGGGAGGGAGCCCGCAGCTAGAGAAGAGGAATGGTAACGTCAGAAGCGGCAGATGCATTTCCCCGGATTTAGTGTTTGATGCAGACCGGTCGAAATCTTCCGGAGCAGCGGGAGGGCGCGCGCCTGTGCCCCGGGGGCCCCCTTCTCTGGACATACTACACCCTTTCTTGTGCAGTATGTCCAGACGGGCTTGTCTGGGTTGTGAGGTCACTGCATCCTGCTGTTGGGTATGGTGTCCTCCCTGGGCTTTAGTGATGCTATTTACATTTTTTGCCTTTTTTTTTTTTTTTTAAACTTTCTGGCTTTTTTTTTTTTAGATAAAGTACTATGTTTACTTTTATTATGAAAACTATTTTACAGGAAAATGGAAAGCAAGGTTTGGGTCCTTCCACATCTCAGCTGCCAAAACAGGGTGAGGCAGAGGGACAATTGTAAAGCATGGCAGGGCACGTTTGAGGCACTACCAAGGTGTAGAAGTCTCCTTAATAATCAAATAAGAATGCTTACCTGACATCTACAAAACATTAAGCACCTAATAGTGCAATGGCAGTTTGAAGTATTATTGATAATTTCTAGTTTGCCAGGTCACTATTGGAGCACATATAATGTGAGGTGGTGTCAATGTGATTGTCTGCGCTATGAAGATAATGCACCAGAAGCTGCGCACTGCCATAAAACTGAAGTCACACACTGTAGCAAAATGATACTTATCTTTATTTTCCATGACATCACAACATGATGTTGCTGTCTACATAAACTTCCTGGCTTTTTTTTTTAGAGACAGAGCCTCAAGCTGTCACCCTGGATAGAGTGCTGTGGCATCACAGCTCATAGCAGCAACCTCCAATTCCTGGACTCAAGCGAGTCTCCTGCCTCCGCCTCCCAAGTACCTGGGACTACAGGCGCCTGCCACAACGCCAGGCCATATTTTGGTTGCAGCCGTCATTGTTTGGCCGCCCGGGCTGGATTTGAACCGCCAGCTCTGGTGTGCATAGCTGGTGCCTTAGCCTGTTGAGCCACAGGCGCTGAGCCTAAACTTTCTAGCTTTTTAAACTTTTTTTCCTCCGCTTGATTCCTAAACAGTGGTATTTTCCTGGTCCCTTTGCCCTTGTACACCCATTCTTGTACAGTATGTCCAGTCAGTAAGGGTTTGGGTTAGGGTTAGTCACATTTTTATTCCTTATTTTATTATTATTATTTTTTGAGACAGAGTTTCACTTTCTTGCCCCCGGTAGAGTACTGTGTATCATAGCTCACAGCAGCCTCAAACTCTTGGGCTCAAGCTGTCCTCTGGCCTCAGCCTCTAATGTTGTTCTTTCTTTTCCCCTCCCTTTATCGGCGCAGGTCAGGAATTATGTGTCAGCTGTTTTCTGGGGAGAGGATTGCAGAGAATAGGGAGCAGCACATGCTGTCAAAATGGCCTTTTTTTTTTCTTTTTTGTTTATCTTGAGACAGTGTCTCACTGTGTCACACTGGATTGGAGTGCTGTGGCTTCATAGCTCACAGCAACTTCAAACTCCTGAGCTCAAGTGATCTTCTTGCCTTAGCCTCCCAGGTAGCTGGGACTACACAATGCCTGGCTATTTATTTATTTATTTATAGACAGGTTCTCACTCTTGCTCAGGCTGGTCTTGAACTTGTGAGCTCAAGCGATCCACCTGCACTGACCTCTTAGGGTGCTGGGATTACAGGTGTGAGCCATCTTGCCCAGCCCTTACTTTATTATTTTAAAGCAAATCCCATACATCTAATAACTAAAGTTTGGTTTTTTCTGGGGGGTGGGAGCTGTAGAAACTATAACAGTGGTATAGAGTATTACAAGACTCATGAATTTGAAAAGGAAGGCGCAAGTAAAACAATATTAGGAATCAAAAACCTAAAGGCTTCAAAATACGTGGTTACAATAATACCCTTATGCCAATAACTTTGGAAATTTGAAAACAAAGATATAGTTTTCTAGAAATATATACATTAGCAAAATTTACTTAAGAAAAACTAAAAATATTTGTTTATACTATATTGGTTTCTAAACATTAACATAAGTAGATGTTGGTACCTGTATACGTATGTACTTTAGTAAAGTTTTTAGCCTGTCTCATAGTATTGCTATTTTTCTGAAAAATATATTCTTTTCATAGTGTTACTTTTATTTTTCACATAAAATTAGTCATCAGAGTTGCATATTATGTTGAATAAATTTGAAGTGAGATCTTTAATCCTTTTCTTTAGAATATAACATTTTTCACTGAGAAAATATTCTCATTAGGTATTCTAAGGTACTTGGCAAGCTCAGAGCAAATTCTGTTAACTGGAAGGATCACAATTTGTTTTAATTGAAATAGTAAATATTTTAGCTTTGGTATTTTTATGGGTTCTGTATTTTTGTTTTTGTTGTTGCAGTTTGGCCGGGGCCGAGTTCGAACCTGCCACCCTCAGTATATGGGACCAGCACCCTACTCACTGAGCCATGGGCGCCGCCCAAAAGCTATTTCTTTTCTTTTTCTTTTTTTTATAGTTTTTGGCCAGGGCTGGGTTTGAACCCACCACCTCCAGCATATGGGGCTGGCCCCTTACTCTGTTCAGCCACAGCACTGCCCTATGGGTTCTGTATTTTTATCTCTATTCAGAGTACCCTTCAATGATAGCATCTTCAGTGTTTTTTTTTTTTTTTTCCTTTTTGGAGACAGTTAGCATCTTCAATATTTTTTTTCTTTTTGGAAATAGTCTCACTTCATCACCCGGGGTAGAGTGCCGTCATGTTATAGTTCCCAGCAACCTCAAACTCTTGGGCTTAAGCAATTCTCTTGCCTCAGCCTCCCAAGTAGCTGGGACTACAGGTGCCTGCCACAACGCCCAGCTATTTTTTTGGTTGTAGTTGTCACTGTTGTTTGGCAGGCCTGGGCTGGATTCCAACCTGCCAGCTCTGGTGTATGTGGCTGGTGCCCTAGCCACTGAGCCACATCTTCAGTATTTCTTTGTTTTTGTTGAGACAGAGGCTCAAACTGTCACCCTGGGTAGAATGCCACGGCATCACAGCTCACAGCAACCTCCAACTCAAGCAATTCTCCTGCTTCCGTCTCCCAAGGAGCTGGAACTACAGGTGTCCACCACAATGCCCAACTATTTTTTGGTTGCAGCCGTCGTTGTTTGGCGGCCTGGGCTGTTTGGTATTCGAACCTGCCAGCTCAGGTGTATGTGCCTGGTGCTTTAGCCGCTTGAGCCATAGGCGCCGAGCCTTCAGTATTTTTAAAGATAAAATTTATTGAGCTATCATTCTTTTGAATGTTTCACAGATTTTAAACCTATATTATTTCATTTTAGTATAGAGCATAAATGTATTCAATTAAAGGTAGGAGTTCTATCAAAAGATTTTTTCCCACAAGTCAGTATAATTCCAAAGTGCAATTATAGAATTTCAAAATTAAATCATTCACCATTTCAGCTTTTCTGTACTATTACTATTCAATTCAATTCGTACTTGTTTTTGTAGGGAGAAATTTCAGTGTATTCCTGCGCATGAGGTTTATTTTCCTTAATTGCATTTCCCTAAAAGCCTCAAAGGCTTAAGTTGAATGCTTTGAAAGAAGATAGATATCTTATTGTTTTGAACTAAATGAAACTATGAGTTAGAGGACTTGTTTCTAATAATAATGATAATACCATTATAGGACCCTTGGATTGTTTATAAAATCACTCTCCAAAGGCTCAAAGATTTTAAAAATCTGATGATGGTCAGAAGATGAGACCACATTCTGCAATGCTAGTATTTTTGTGTTTTTAACATCAGTTTGTTACAAAAGTTTTGTTGTTCAATTATTCAAAATTAAATAATTCAAAATTATCTGAAAATTTGATAAGTATGGCTTCTTTTCATTCTTATCTCAACTCATTTGGACACAATCACAAATTAAAATTTGAAGTACTTAATGTGTTTCATAGATTTCTTAATATAGTCAAGAACATTTTCTTTCTTATGTTACTGTGCTCTACCAAAATTTGTATTATTGCTAAAAATTGAAAGTTTGATCTTCAGCATCAAAATTTTTTTTTTTTTTTGAGACAGAGCCTCAAGCTGTCACACTGGATAGAGTGCTGTGGCATCACAGCTCACAGCAACCTCCAATTCCTGGGCTCAAGCGAGTCTCTTGCCTCCGCCTCCCAAGTAGCTGGGACTACAGGTGCCTGCCACAACGCCTGGCCATTTTTTGGTTGTGGTCATCATTGTTGTTTGGCGTGCCTGGGCTGGATTTGAACCCGCCAGCTCAGGTGTATGTGGCTGGCGCCTTAGCCCGTTGAGCCACAGGTGCTGAGCCAGCATCAAAATTTTTAAATGAATGTTAGATGTTTCACTTTCAATAGAATGAACTTCCAGAAGCTTTACTTTGTTTTTGTTAACTGAAGGGAAAATTAAACTGTTGTAGGAATTAATCCAACAACAGTTTTCTACTTTCAATTAATTTTCTACTTAAAAACCTTGGATGTTGGCTTGGCGCCTGTGGCTCAAGTGGCTAAGGCACCAGCCACGTACACCTGAGCTGGTGAGTTCTAATCCAGCCTGGGCCTGTCAAACAACAATGATGGCTGCAACCAAAAAAAAAAAAAGCAGGGCGTTGTGGCGGGCGCCTGTGGTCCCAGCTACTTGGGAGGCGGAGGCAAGAGACTCGCATGAGCCCAGGAATTGGAGGTTGCTGTGAGCTGTGATGCCACAGCATTCTACCCAGGGTGACAGCTTGAGGCTCTGTCTCAAAAAAACAAAAACAAAAACAAAAAACCTGGATGTTATTGATCTAACATCAGTATCATTTAACTGCTGTTAATTATAAGTTCTTCTACTAATTGATACAACACATTGAGTTACCTTTTATGTTTGTAGTAGAAAACTTGGAATGAAAAATGAGCAAAATTAGTTTGGAAGAACTTATTTGTTTTAGTGCTGCATTGACCGAATCAGTAACTACTAGCCATGTGGAGCTCTTTAGATTTAAATTAATTAGAATAACTAAATGAAAAATTCAGTTCCTTAGTTACATTAGCCACATTTCATTTGCTCAGTACTGGATCTAGGCCATTTCCATTATGTCAGAAATTCTTGAGTATCTACTTTTATATACTTCTGCAGGAGTTTTTCATCTTCTGATTTCCTATGGTTGGTATCACTGTAGCCCCATGGTAAATGTCAACTAACACTCTGTTCAAGTTACACTCATTATCAATTTTCCTGAAAAGCAGAAATTTAGTACTTAGGGTTTTTTTTGAGACAGAATCTCACTATGTCGCCCTCAGTAGAGTGCTATGTCGTCATAGCTCACAGCAACCTCAAACTGTTGGGCTCAAGTGATTCTCTTGCCTCAGCCTCTGAGTAGCTGGCACCACAGGCACCCGCCACAACACTTGGCTATTTTCTTTGTTTTTTTTTTGAGACAGAGTCTCACTATCTCACCCTGGGTAGAGTGCTGTGGCTCACAGCTCACAGCAACCTCAGACTCTCAGACTTAAGTGATTCTCTTGCCTCAGCTTCCCAAGTAGCTGGGAATACAGGCACCCGCCACAACCCCTTGCTATTTTTGTTGTTGTTGCAGTTGTCATTGTTGTTTAGCTGGCCTGGGCTGTGTTCGAACCCACTAGCCTTGGTAAATGTGGCCAGCGCCATAATCACTGTGCATTGGGTGCTGAGCCAGTACTTAGTTTTTTTATTAAACAAGTACTTGATACATGTATATATTTTTTATCTCATTGCTGCTGAATGGGTGTTATTTTTTTCCCCCCAAATATGAAAAACATAGCCAAACAATAAAATTAACATGTAGTTAGTTATTTGATATAGTAAGTGACAAAAATCTCTTAGGAAGAATGTTCAGACTGCTTGCTTAACTTTATTCTTGCCTCTATTTCTCATTAATTTCACAGTAGCTTCCTACAGGCCCCGCCACCTGGCTTCTGCAACTTTGTACATCTCATGCACCTGCTGGTGCACCAAGTGGTCAGTAGGAGCAGCATCATGAAGCACTTCTCCCATCACAGCTGGAGCCTGAAAGAAGGAGCTGTCCCTAGGGGTTTTTGTCTGAATTCAGTTTGGTTTTTACCAGTAAATGTCCTCGAAAAGATTTCTTAATTGCATCAAGAAAGAGCTGGAGGCTTCTCTCCCCCCTCTCTGCCATTGTGGTACATGTGATTAATTCTGTTTATTTCCATGTCTTCTCACAAGATTTTCAGAATCAAGCAATTTTTGGCCAAGAAACCAAAACAAAACTGTTCCATATCCCAGTGGATTTGAATGAAAACTGGTAATAAAATCAGGTACAGGATCAGCGCTTATGGCTCAGCGGGCTAAGGCACCAGCCACGTACACCTAAGCTGGCAGGTTCGAATCCAGCCCGGGCCCGCCAAACAGCAATGACGGCTGCAACCAAAAAAATGGCCGGGCGTTGTGGGGGGCAGTCCCAGCTACTTGGGAGGCGGAGGCAAGAAACTCGCTTGAGCCCAGGAATTGGAGGTTGCTGTGAGCTATGATGCCACGGCACTCTATCCAGGGTGACAGCTTGAGGCTCTGTCTCAAAAAAAAAAATCAGGTACAACTGGAAGAGGAGACACTGGAGAAGAACCCAGCTGGGTCCATGAGGTATCACTCACGAGATGGCATGTCCTCATGCTCTACCAAGGTCACCATCATATTATATCAAGCTGAAAATGTCATCAGTTGAACAGTTGGCCGCGTTTCATTGGGCAAATGAGATTTTGCTTTGTTTATATGCCCTTCACTAATAAGCTGGTTCAGTAATAAATATGTGAGATCTTTTGTTTGAAAAAAAAGAAAAAAGAGTTGAAGGCCAGTTCAGTGGCTCAATCACCCCTATATCCTAACTGAGGAAGGCAGAGGTAGAAGGCGCTCTTGAGCTTGGGAGTTTAAGACCAACCTGAGCAAGAGGGAGACTCCTAGCTACTAAACATAGAAAAAAATTCTTTTTTTTTTTTTTTTTTTTTTTTGAGACAGAGTCTCACTATGTCATCCTTGGTAGAGTGCTGTGGCATCACAGCTCACAGTAACCTCAAACTCTTCGGCTTAAGCAATTTCCTTCCCTTAGCCTCCCAAGTAGCTGGGACTACAGGTGCCCGCCACAACGCCCAGCTATTTTTTTGTTGTTGTTGCAGTTGTCGTTTAGCTGGCCCCAGGCGGGGTTCAAACCCACCAGCCTTGGTGCATATGGCTGGCGTTGTAACCACTGTGCTACAGGTGCTGAGCCACAAAACATAGAGTAATTAGCCAGCAGAAACTGAGGCAGGAGGATCACTGGAGCCCAGGAGTTTGAGGTTGTAGTGAGCTATGATGACAGAATGAGACTGTCTCAATAAAAGGAGTAGGAGATTGGAAGAGGGGACCTGGGATATCCCTGGTCATTTTTCATGTTTAACTGTGTGTTAAATACATGAAAGCTGGCTGTGTTAAGTGAGACACGTGTGTGTTGCACTACTGAGCATGACCATGGCAGAAGCTGGAAGTGCCAGCGAGATCTGCCAGACCCATTCCAGCCAATTTCAATGCATATGATACTACAATATTTTAAAATTAAAAATCCAGGACAAATGCTAAACCAACGGAGGTATAAACTAGGAGTATCCTAGGCAACGTGGGACCTGTGGTCCTCCTGTGTCCTTCCTGTAGAAGGCGGTAGGGCTCCACCGTGGAGATGATCCTAAATAGGAGGACCCCAATTCTAATTTCCTTTTCTCTTGCTGGACTGCCTGTTGCAGGCAGATTTCCCAGGCCTTACTAACTTCACATTTCAGCTGATTTCCTGTTTGGAACTGTCCCCGTCACCAGTCTCACATATTCGGTCTTGTTTTTTCTTTGGCTTCCTAGTGTACATTCATGAACAGGTGGGAATTAATCCTTTCCTTTTGAACATTGGCATTTCTGTATGTGGCTTGTTTTTTGCCATTTATCATATTTTTGTATTTTATTATATACGTTGTATTTTGTATTTTTATTTGCTTTTTTGTATGTATCTAGTTAGGACAGAGACTAAATAAATAAAAGCACTTGGAAGATGAGAAGTTTAAAACAAGTTATGACAGATGTAGACATCCGTTTGAATTGTCACTTTTTGATAATTAAGCTCATCCATCCATCTGTTTATTCAATAAGCATTTATTAAGGTTTCTGTTTCAGAGATTGTTTGGTGCTAAGGATATAGTGGTGAGCAAGGTATACATTGTCCTTGCTGTTACAGAAATTACACCCTCACCTTTCTTACATTACTCCAAATAAGTTTATGCCAAGAATGAATTGTAAAGACTATTAAACTCATTTATTTTACAGAATAAGAATTAGCAGTCTTTGTTATTGAGGTTTATATGTATAAAATGAGAAAAAATAATGGGTGATGCTTTGATTTGATTTCATTTAAAAATGATAAATATAAAGGTAGAAATGTTAGTAGGCTTGAAACTAGCTAACTTTTTAATGTGTGTGTTTCCTTCACAGTTGTATTGTGACCTGTGGAAGTGATGGTGATGTGAGGATTTGGGAGGACTTAGATGATGATGACCCGAAGTCCATTAATGTTGGAGAGAAAGCATATTCATGTGCTTTGAAGGTAGTAAAACTGTTATGCCACTTGGTTGGACATGATCCTGCATGTAATTTTTATGCTTGGGTGAAAAATACTTACATGAAAGTTTTGAATGTAGACATACATTTTTGTTTCTCTTGAGAAATGATACTTTAAAACATACAATAATGCTATAACTGCCCACAATTTTCAGAGATAAACTCTGAATGATTTATTAAAAGTGATTAAGGGAGTCTGGGTCCAGTGGCTCATGCTCATGCCTATAATCCCAGCACTCTGGAAGGCCAGGGTGGGAGGATCACTTGAGCCCAGGAGTTCAGTATCAGCATGAGCAAGAGGAAGATCCTGTCTACACTAAAGATAGAAAACATAGCTGGGTGGTGGGCACCTGTAGTCCCAGCTACTTGGGAAATGAAGACAGGAGGATCACTTGAGCCTAGGAGTTGGAGGTTGCTGTGAGCTAAGTTGATGCCACCACATTCTAGCCGGGGCATCAGAGTAAGACTGTCTCAAAGGTGCTTAATGGGTATTAATGGTGAACCAATTTAAATATATTTGAGAAAATTATACTTTTCTTTTAAGAAACATTTAAATTTTCCCTTTTTTCCTTTGAGGGGTATCTTAGTGGTGTTTTTATCTCACTACGGTTTGAATGTGCCCCCATAAGCATATGTTAGAGGCCTGGCATGGTGGTTTACACCTTGAATCCTAGCACTCTGGGAGGCCAAAGTGGGAGGATTGCTCCAGGTCAGGAGTTCCAGGCCAGCCTGAGCAAAGTGAGACCTTGTCTCTGCTAAAAATAGAAAAAGCTAGCCAGGTATGGTGGCAAGGACCTATAGTCCCAGCTACTCAGGAGACCGAGGCAGAAGGATCACCTGGGTTCAGGAGTTTGAGGTTGCTGTTAGCTATGACATCAGTGCAATGATGTCATGCCATTCTACCCAGGGTGACAGAGTGACACTCTCAAAAAATTAAAAAAATACATGCGTTGGAAACTTAATCCCCAATACAAAAATGTTGGGAGGTGAGGCCCAGTTTGGGGTGATTAGGCCATGAGGACCCTGGCCTCATGAGTGGATTAACACCATTATCTCAGGAGTGGGTTCCTTATGAAAGGGCGAGTTTGGTCCTCTTACCCTTTCTTTGCTTGTGTCTGATGGGATGACACAAAAAGGCCCTCTCTTGTGTTGGCCTCTTGATCTTTTACCTCCAAGCCTCCACAATCATGAGCCAGTAAATTTCTGTTCATTATACATTACCTAGTCTGTGGTGTTTTGTTACAGTAGCATCAAACAGACTTAAGATATTCACTAAAGATAACTGAAAGAATTGTAGAAAAAAAGAATGTTTCATTAACTTTCCCAGTATACATTCATATTTCCTGTGTTTCTGACATCTTGTGTGAAGCAGATAGGGGTTTTTTTTTTTTTTTTGAGACAGTCTCCTGGGCAGAGGGCTGTGTAGGGCTGTGGTTGTTGCTCACGGCAACCTCAAACTCCTGAGCTTGAGCGATCCTCTTGCTTCAGCCACCCCAGTAGCTAGGAATACAGGTGCTTGCCACCATGCTTGGCCAGTTTTTCTAATAGAACTCTTACTCAGGCTGGTCTGGAACTTCTGAGCTCAGGCAAAACACCTGCCTCAGCCAGCTCCCAGAGTGCTGGGATGACAGGTGTGAGCCACTGCGCCCAGCCTGAGCTCTTTATTTGTTTTTTTTTTTTTTGTTTGTTTTTTGCTTTTTTAAAAGATTTATTTTTTAGGGACAGTCTTGTTCTAAAAGGCCAGAGTGCAATGGTGTGATCACAGATCACTGAATCCTCAAACTTTTGGGATCAAGTGATCCTCCTCTGTCAGCCTTCTGAATAGCTGGGACTACTAGTGTGTCACTGTGTCTGGCTAACCTTTTTACTTTTTGTAGATGGGCGCTGGGCTGGCACATGTGTCTCACACTGTTGCTGAGGCTGGTCTCAAATTCCTGGCCTCAAGTACTCTTTCTGCTTCAGCTTCCCAAAGTTCTGGGATTATAGGATGAGTCACTATACCTGGCACACTGTACTTGTCTTCTATTGCACTTAGCATAATGTCCTCAAAGTTCATCCATGTTGTAGTATGTGAAAGCATTTTCTTCTTTTATAAAGCTGAATAGTATTCCATTGTATGAATGCATCATATTTTGTTTATCCATTCTTCTGTCAATGGGCATTTGGGTTGCTTCCACCTCTTGGCTTTGTGAATAGTACTGCTATGAAC
>CAUYON010009176.1:0-20081 GCA_963573935.1 Arctocebus calabarensis
CATTCATGATATTTTCTCGTTTACTATATGAAAACATTTTTGATCCGTATTTAAAAGTTTTCTCCTGACCCTTCGAATATGTACCACACATGTGATCTCACCCTTTGTCCCATCTCCCCACACCCTCTCCCTCCCCTTCCCTCCCTCTCCCCATTCCCCATCTTCCTGTGCAATAAATGGGTTGTAGCCTTCACTTGAACGATAAAGAATATGTCTCATATTAGGGGTGTATACATTGGATACTTTTTCTTCCATTCTAGAGATACTTTGCTAAGGAGAACATGTTCCAGCTCCATCCATGTAAAAATGAAAGAGGAAAAGTCACCATCTTTCTTTAAGGCTGCATAATATTGCATGGTATACATGTACCACAGTTTATTAATCCATTCATGTATCGATGGGCTCTCTCTAGAATGGAAGAAAAAGTATCCAATGTATACACCCCTAATATGAGACAAATTCTTTATCATTCAAGTGAAGGCTACAACCAATTTATGGCACAGGAAGACGGGCAAAGGGGTGAGGGAGGGAAGGAGAGGGAGGAGGTGGGGGAGAGATAGGACAAAGGGTGAGATCACATGTGTGGTACATATTTGAAGGGTCAGGAGAAAACTTATAAATATGGATCAAAAATGTTTTCACATAGTAAATGAGAAAATCTCATGAATGTTATGTCAATCAGGTTGATAAAAATATCTCAGATTGTATGTGAAGCCCGCACACTGTACCCCATGATTGAATTATTGTACACAGCTATGATTCAATGATAATAAAAAAGATAGCATCTATTTCAGAGGGCCATGGTGAGAATTAAACAAGAGATGGTACCTATAGCACTTGCCTTAATCTCTGACCCCTATTTGTCATTCAACAAACATTGGTGATTATTACTGTTGAGAGCAGAGGTAGCAGGTGTGGTTATTAAGGGGCAAGAAGACTTGATGGCGTAAGTCTTGGACCAGACTCTCTGCGCACCAGAGCTGAAAGGATACCTGATTGATCCTTTTTTACTAAATCTTCTCATTTCAGGATAAGTAAACTGAGCCCGGAATGGTGAGCAGGTTTGTTCAAGGTCACACACAACCCTGATGTTAGGATTAGGACTTGAACTTGCATTTCCTACTTTTCTGTTTGAGTCTCCCTAAGTCTTGCTCCCCATTTACTCACCTCAAGGGAAATGTTGACCCTGAAGGCTTGCCAATGTTATTTTGTGGAATATTTAAGAAATGGATGCCAATTAATCAAGCTACATTCATCCTTGGAAGGGAAAGAATAATTTTTGATCTTGCACTGGCTTAGGAACCATCCAGAGTCACACAGCTCTAAGGAGGAGGCAGGATTAATGAAGACACTGCCTATTCTGACCTCCAACTTTATATGCTTTTCTCTCTCTCATACTCCTTCAGCTGTTTCTTAGCTGAAATTAAGAAATGTGGCTTTAAACAGAGCCACTTGCTTCACACACTCTTATTTCCTTGCTCCAAGAAACCCTATCTTTGTGGCTAAATCATACAGTATTGGTTGTTAAAAAACGCCAAGGGACAAGAAAACAGAGTCTGAAATGTTTCATCTGGAAAAACAAACTCACACACAGACAAACAAAGAGACAATTAGTTTTTGTTTGGGCCAAAGCCAGAGGGGTATTTGTGTCTTGTAAGTAGAAGTCTGTAGAATTTAATAGGATTATTGTAGGGTGAGAAACTCCATTCAGAGGGGAGAAAAACAAACACAAAAACAGAGGAGCAAAATATAACTATACACATTTGTTACAGACAATAAAATAAATAAAGGATGGCATCTGTAGCTTAGTGGGTAGGGCGCCAGCCACGTACACTGAGGCTGGTGGGTTTGAACCTGGCCTGGGCCTGCTAAAACAACAATGACAACTACAATAAAAAAATAACCAGGTGTTGTGGTGGGCGCCTGTAGTCCCAGCTACTTGGGAGGCTCAGGCAAGAGAATCGCTTAAGCCCAAGAGTTTGAGGTTACTGTGAGCTGTGACGCCATGGCATCGTACCCAGGGTGACAGCTTGAGACTCTGTCTCAAAAAAAAAAAAATAGATAAAAAATAAAGAATCCAACCTAGGAGTTAAGTGGTGATGTTATTTTCCCTTCGATTATAGTAATGTTAACAAATTGCCATTAACTCTGAACCACGTCTTGGTGTAAGTACTCCACGAATGATCTCCTTTAATCCTTGCAGGAATGCAAAGTACAATAGTGTTACTCCTGCTTTAGTGGTTAAAGATACTAGGGCTGGGAGAGGCTGCTAACTTATGCAAAGTTATAAAAGCAGAAAATGGTGGAGGAGGGATTTGAACTTCTTTTTTTTGCAATTTTTTTTGGCCAGGGCTGGGTTTGAACTTGCCACCTCCGGCATATGGGGCCAGCACCCTACTTCTTTGAGTCACAGGCGCCGCCCGGATTTGAACTTCTTTCTGTCTGAGTCCTCGTCCTCTTTTTTTTGCAGTTTGGCCAGAGCTGGGTTTGAACCCGCCACCCTCAGCATATGGGGCTAGTGCCCTACTCACTGAGCCACAGGCACCGCCCTGAGTCCTCTTCCTCTTTTCTGCCTCTTATGTAATGCCCTAGGAGTGCAGATAGGACCCATAAACCCAGCTGACAGATAAGGGTGATATTGTCAGGATGGACATCTGAGCAGGTTAATGGCCTAGGTCAAAGTCTGTGATTAGTTCAGGGTTCAAAATCAAGTATGTCCATAAGACAAGACTGATGAGAACTTGTCTACTCAGTGTAATTCTGATGAAAATAGGTTTTCTGTTGCCTTAGAAATTGTAAACAACACCTTAGAAAGCATTGCTTTCCAGCAGGGTCATATTCTCTAATTCTTTTCTCTGCCCCAGATGTCCAGCAAAAGTTGGCCTCAACATGGACAGGCTGAGCTATTGACTGATTGATTGATTAATTGATATATTGGTAGCTCTATAGTTTGGGGCTCCCAACTCTAGTTGGGAATTGATTTTAATCTTCACAGGTTAAAAACAAAAGCTATCAAATTCTTTACAGGAGATGGTGATGAGACGCAATCTTATTAAAGAGAAACTGACAATTTATCATCTCCCAATAGCTCCAGGCCCAATTTTTTGTGTGTTTATTCTTGCCAGGATTGCAGTGTCTTGTTCAATATCTAATTTATTTGGAGTTTCACTGAGAGAGGAGCATCTTCTGGAATGCTTGTCTCCAATTTTCAAAGCATAGTTAAGCAAAAAAAAAAGGAGCATGGGTGCTCACAAAAACTGTCTTGGTAGGTACACAGCACTTTGTCTACATAAGCAGCTACATACCTGTTTTCTCTGAACCTTTGCCATGACAATTTTTTCCAGAACCCAATTTCTTATGGCCTTCCCACTCCTGACAAATCATTCCTTTGTTTTTGAGTTGTCATTTTAATTTTAAGGTTTTTCTTCTTCCCCTGCCAAGCACTGAAATGTTATTTAGAAAAATGTATCATTTAATGCATTTCATGAGCTAATTAAGCAGCATGTAGAAATTGGACCCTTTGGTCAATGGAAGTGCCCACCTCATTTGGATTGTGCAGGAGTTTGTGTTGCTTAGTATTTGTCACAGGGCAGCTGGGTGTCTCTCCAGGAAGGAGGCTAGTAGGCATCAGGTGGGCACACGGGATTGGTTGGACCCACCCTGTTCCATTACCCACTCACTGTGATTGGTTCTTGTGCAAGCACAAGATCTAAGCACAGCCTATCAGAATCATCCTTGGGCCTGGCAAGTGAACTCTGAGAGTGGTTTTATTCCTGCCAGATTTGCTAATATGAGAAGGGAAGAAGTCTCCTGGTTCCCATCTTCCAAGCGGCAGGGAGAGAGTCCGTAAGAGCTAAGAAGGGGAAGGTGGACATTCCAGATGGGTGCTCAGCCACGTCTGCAGTGAGATTCCTCAGCCCCTCATTTGTGTGACTTAACTGGATTCCTTCTTCACTCTAAGAAAAGTAAGGTGGTTTTCTGCCATTCATAATCAAGAGCTTTGACCAATGAAGGTTTGTTTTCTCATTTTACAAGCAGTGATACTGAGGCTCTGAAAAGTTAAGAGACTTGAGGACTGACCGAGTAGTAATTGGCAAAGCAGGCCTGGAGCCAGCACCAAATGATCAGTCTCCCCCCTCACCACTCCTAACCCAGAGTGAGTAGGAGATCTTCCTGTTTTTCCATTATTCCCTTGACTTACTTTATAATCATACTTCCCTACTTTCTAATGTTTTCTAAATATAAAATTAATGCATGCACATTGTAGATGTTACAGAGAAGTATAAAGAAGATAATAAATTTATTCACAATCTTGCAACCTGGAGGAACATGGTGTTAAAATGGTGTTCTATTTTCTCTCCAGGCATAAGAAACCTAAATGCTCAGTGAAGTCATCTGGTGCCTTAATGAATAGATAAAATTGGCCCAAAGCAGCATTCCATGGCCTGTATAAAGTCTAATGTCATGGAATTGAGTTCAAGCTCTGCTCTATACTAGATAGGTGATCTTGGCCAAGTTATTTAAGCTCCTTGAGTCATTTTTTGATCTGTCCACTGAAATTAACAATCATCTAGCTTTGAAGGGTTTATAAGAGAACCAATTTTTTTTAAAGATCAACAAATACTTTAAAAAGTATAAAGTGCAGATACATGTCATATTAATGATGGTTTATAAACTTTTTCCTTTTCTTTGTAGACACAAAAACATTTCATAAAAAAATTACCAGGTAAGAATGGGCTTCTCTGACTCAGAACCATTCCCAGACCCAAGTAGCTGATGAGGTGTCTGCAGGTAAACCCCAGGACATGGGGGAGCTATTTAAAGACCCTGGTCTGAGCCAGGTGTGGTGGCTCATGCTTGAAGTCACAGTTACTTGGGAGGCTGAGGCAAGAGGATCACTTGAGCCCTAGAGTTTGAGGTTGCTATGAGCTAGCCTGAGGCCATGGTACTCTAGCCTGGGGCAAAAAGAGTGACACTCTGGTTCAAAAAAAAAAGATAAAAATAAAAAATAAAAAAGACTGGTCTGGTATAGACATTTCCAAAGTGCTCTAATCTAAAAACCTCAAGGGAAAATGGCCAAAGAATACTCTACAGGCCTAGAAATAGAAGAGGTAGGTTATGAAGTGAAGAAAAACCCAAGATATTTTTTCTTGTGAATCCTAAATTAACAAGAACCCCGTTCAACACCTGTCCTTTGCAGATGGCACCAAGGAAGATGAAGTTCTTATTCTGGAGTTTCCTGAGCCATTGCTGAGTACAATCAAGTTCTTCTCATGCTACCTCCCCTCTTCCCGTAACAACATGTCTAGAAGGCTTGGGACAATGCCAAGTACTAGGACTGTTGACTTACACACACACACACACACACACACACACACACACTCAAAGACACTTCTGTGGGCCTCTGGGATTCACCCATACAATATGTGTTGAGCACTTTCTCTGTACTAGGCTCTTTGCCAGGTGCTGGAGATACAGCGGTAGACATGACCAGTCAGAATCTTATTCTTTTCTGCTCTTTGGGGGCTTACTGGCTGCTTGGGAGTTAGACATGCACCAAAGAATCCTGAAAATCAATGTGAAGTTGAAATTGTTACATGTATATGTGACAGAATCAGGGGTGCTCAACCTGGGGCCTGTGGGCTACATGCTGATTTGGTGAGGACTTATTTGCTTATATGCAGTGTCTTATATCATGAAAAGAAGTATGTAAAGACCCTTTATTCCTGCTAATCAGCTTTCATTAGTGTTTGTGTATTTATTGTGTGGTACAAGACAACTCTTATTCTTCCAATGTGCAGGAAAAAAGGAAGGTTGGACACCCTGGATGAATCCAATCTGGGAGATCAGAAGAATACAAGGAGGAAGCAACATTTAAGCTACAGCTTGAAGTTAACAAGCACCCTAAACAAGGAGGAAGGCTGTACAAAGGCCTTGTGGAAGATGGGGTATTAGTACCCTCTAAGAATGGAAAGAAAGTTGATCTCCCGAGTGCAAGATAAATCTGGAAAGGGAGGCAGGGACCAGAACAAACCAATACTTATGAGCCATGCCAAGGATTTTGTTCTTTATTCTAGGCACCATGACAAGCTAGAGTTATGACATAGTAGAAATTTGAAGGAGGATCCAGAGAGGCAGGAGGAAAACCAGCATAGTTCAGCCAAGAGGGAGATGATTTCAAGGACAAGGGAGAGGTCAACTCCATCTAAAAGTCTGAGAGGCTCAAGTAAGCTGAGGATTGAAAATGTCTATGCCATCCATGGCATTAAATCCAATGACAGTGATAGGAGCAGACTCCAGGTTGGCTGGAGCAGATGGGGAGGGCTGGATGGATGGGAAGAAACTGACCAAGTATAGAACATTCTTCTATATTTATACATAGTATTTTCTCCTTATATAGTACACAATCATGTTCATCTTTCTTCTTTGGGGGAATATCTCCTGACCACTTGACCCCTGCTTTTCTAGCCCTATTTCTTTATGTAGCCCCAATCGAAGGTAACGAAAAGACATTTCTTTGTGTGACCATTTTACTTCTCCCGCTGCCTTTGTTCATTGGAAGTGGGGTCTGGATCAATTTTTGCTCATTATCATACTCCCAGAACATGATCCAAAGCTGGCACATAGTAAGTATATGACTAACTTCTTTGAATGAACAAATTATCCAATGAATGTTGTAGTTGCAAGCAGAGGAGGTGAAAGCATTTTTAATTTCTAGAAAGGAGTTTACTATCAGTAAAAGTACACAGGTTTTGGACTCAGATACACAGAATTTTGAATCTGGAGGCTTCTGTTTTCCAGTTATGTGGCTTTGGCAAAATAACTGGAAGCATGGTTATCACAGCAGTATAGTGGGATAATTACTGTTAGCTAGATGATACGTCTACCTGACTGAATCTGATATATGTTGTTCCCACAGCAATTCTACCTTGTCAAGATCTGACAGTCAGACCTACAATACAAGGGATACAGATAAATTTTGCAAAAGGATTACGTTGGGAAGACAGAAACCAAATCCAACTGGGGTGTGTGTGACAGGGAGGGAGAGGGGGAGAAAGAGAAAGAGAGAGAGGAGAGTGCTTGGCCTGTAGTGGCTGCTTAATACAGCTTACATTCATCCCTTGGTTGTCTTGGGTTTAATTTTGCCCTTAGCACTTTGTGGTTGGGCCCTTGTAGCTGCTTGAGGAATGATTTCCTAATTAGAGAGGATATCTGGGTGGAAGCTTGCACCTGCTGATGTAGACAAAGGCTCAACATGTCTGAGCACAGTCATGGGGCTGGGAGGACCTAGTTCTTCTGCACGGGGGCATCACCTTCCCCTTCCCTGATGCCACTCCAGCTGGGCACCTGGCAGAGAAAACCTAAACATGTCACCCGCTGTGCCCACACCTCTGAGATCACATGCAAAGATGAGCTGCCTGCTGGAAACCTGGAGCAATTCCGGTTTATTAATTTGGGCCCCTGTAATTAAACAGTCGTACTAATTAGCATTTCTGCTTGTGTACCTTCCTTTTTCATGTTACAGCTGAAGCTCAGAGTAATTATTTATATGATTGTTCAATTTGTTTTGGTTTCTGTTTTCCCAAAGTGATACTTTTGCAAAATTCATATATAGCACTTGTTTTGCATGTCTGATTGTCAGCTCTTGACAAGGCAGAATCGCTGTGTGAGCAAAATGAATGAGTGTCTGCGTTCCGGGGAGTAGGTAATGCAGAGAACTCATTCCTTCTGAAGGCTTTGCAAGGAACATTGCAATCGTCATGCACACTGCTTGACGGTGGTTCTTGCAGTGTTTTATGGTATGTGTGCATGGATTTTGTTGTACATATGGGATCCTTTAAAAGTGTTCTTGGACAACCGTTCAGCTTGGTTTGGGTACCACTACAATGAACCATCATTTTGCCTTCCTAGCATTGTGTTAGAACAGTGGATCCATGCTATCTACATAGCATATAGAAAGATGTAGCTTTCAGGGCTGGGTTTGGGGGCCCTTCTTTTTGCCAGCTGCTCCCTTTCATAGTGATGGAAATAATTTCTTCCATGGGCATCTGTAGGACGGCAACTACTGTCACTCAAAATGAGGCAAGTTCTGGTCCTTGCCACTGTAGTCTGGCACCCTCCCCCTAAAGAGATTAAAATCAAACGGATCAATGAGTTAACAGGAGACCCCGCCACACACACACAAACAGGCAGAAGATGGAGCATCGCGCTGATGATGACATTCATAACAAAGGATGCGGAGGCAAGAAACTGACAGGCAGGGAGCTGGGAGGGAAACAAGAAGTTTGAAAGGAGAAAGTGGGAGACAGGAAGGAAATGAGCAGTTATGAGATCCTTGGTGACAGTTTCTCTTTTCAACTACAGTGACCTGGAAGCTTTGGTACTTTCCCCCCATCCTCCATTTTACAGATATAAAAGTAGAGGCTCAGGGAGGATTGAGGGACTCCCCTAGGACCATCCATTACAAGGCCTCAGATAGGACTTAAACTCGTCTGTTTATTTCCAAGCCTGAGGCCTCCACTGTCCCATACAGCTGCTCCTATGTTAATTAGCATGTTCTCTGGAACACATGAAAGAATTTACTCATGATTTGCAGACCACTCACTCTATTCGAAGCTTTCAGCCCTGGGCATGCACAATGCTCAGCGTGATGCAGGGAGAGCAAGGGTGTGTAGTCAGAACGATAGATTCAGAAACCTTTAGGATAATAACAATAGTAGCCAACATTTATAGAGCACTGACTCAGGGCCAGGCCTGCTGAAAACATTTTGCATTCATGATCGCATTTGATCTTCAGAGGTATTGCCTGGGCTAGGTACTGTTGTAATTCCAGTTTATAGATGAAGAAATTGGGATGGATGGATGGAGAAATGGGAAGAAAAGGACGTGCGTTGTGCTGTCATTCTGGGCCTGGGCTGGCAGTCCTGCAGGGACTGGGGGGTACCATTAATGAGTGGAAGCAGGGCATAAGATGTCTGTGAGAAGCTCTGAGGCCTGTTCTCAGCATCACACTCAATGGGATCAGCCAAGCCCAGCTAGAAAGCATGGAACTGTGGGTCCTGCTGCAACAGGGTGTTCTGCACATCGGAGAGGAAAGACATAGGCTTTGGAATCAGGCCAAACTTTGTTCTGATCCTGGACCCATCACCTATTCTGTGTGTGACCCTGAGCTAGATACTTAATTTCTCTGAGCCTAATGAGAAATAGGGGCAATGGGTCTTGTCTCATAGCACTGTAATGAGGCTTACACAAGCCTGTACCTGAAAAGAACCCAGAGAAATGCTTGGCGCGTGGGGGGCACTCCAGAAATATTGGAGGAAGGATGAAGGAAAGAAAGAAAGAATTCAAGTGAAATCAAGGGATACTTCAAGAAGGAGATGGTATTTGAACTGGGCCTTCGAAGATGGATAAGGTTTATCTGACTTTTATGTTAAGAAATGCCAGAGACAGGTTTATGATAGGGCTGTTCTTGGTACCCTTTGGGGCAGGTAGAGCTGCTCAGGATACTCCATGAGGCTCTAGAGGCCCTGAGATGAGAAGAAGTGACTCTATGGGGTCCACACTACCATCAGCGATCCACTTATAGATATTTACTGACAAACCAGAATCTGTGCCTTGTGGGTACACAGATTATTCCCTACCTCCTGGTCTTGGTTTTAGAGAGGGTGGATGACTTGCCTAAGTCTTGCTGGGGCATGCAAGGGCCATGCTGAGACTGAGTAGCAAAGCAGGTCTGGACTCCAGGCCCTTTCATCCCATTGTATTATATCTGTACCTTCCAAATGAGTGCTGTGAAGATGAGCCCTGAGAGCTTTTCTGCATTGCCAGACCCATTGCCCTGCTCTAAAGAGTCTTGGGCTCAGCTGTCCATGTGGAACTGAGTTTCTGGATGAAGACATACGTGTGACTTACAGGAGCCACACCTTCTGACACAAAACTTCCCAGCATGGACATTTCACATTCTAATCGTGGAAATAATTTGGAAGAAGGAGATGAAGGTTATCATTTATTTAGGGGGCTTTACCAACAGAGGGCCTCTCTGGCTTTAATAAATGAAATGTGTTGCACAGAGCAGGATCACTGAGGCATGAGATATCGTGTCTGTCCACGAAGGGCTCTGAATAATTTATATCCTGGAAGGATATTTTATGACAGTCCTTATAATCTTCTTATTGGTTCAAAATCAACATTTACAGCAGATGTCTTTAAACTGATGCAACTGATAAGCTTATCTCCTTATTATGTAACACGAATCAAGCTTGCTCGTTTTGTGGAAATTGATTCCTCTTTGGATCTCAATATTTTATTCTCAGAAAACAGCCAATAAATAATAGAGGATAGTTATTAATATTTCATTTTAGTTAATATATTAGTGGAGGGAACGCTTTTAATTTGAAGGGGGATGGGAAGGAGGGTTTGGGGTTTTACACAAATATTTTATCTGGTGGCATCATCGCTCATTAAACCTGTTCTCCTATGGACCCAGGCTTTTCCTTGATGGAAGACATTTTATTATTGATTGATCTCCTAACCCATCATTAGTCTGTTTGAATTTTCAATTTCTTCCTGAGTCAGTCTTAGCAGTTTCCATGTTTCTAGGACTCTATTCATTTCTTTTATGCCAGCCAGTTTATTGGTATATAGTCATACTCAGTACAAATCTTACGATCCTTTGTATTTCTGCGGTATCTTCCTTCATTTCTGATTTTCTTTATTTGAGTCTTCTCTCTTTTTTTCTTAGTTAGTCTAGCTAGTCTTTGTTTATCTTTTTAAAAAGACCAACTTTCGGTTTCTTTGGTCTTTTTTTATTGTTTTCCTAGCCTCTATTTTGCTTATTTCTACTCCAATCTTTGTTATTTCCTTCCTTCTGTGAAGTTTGGGCTTATTTTGTTCTTTTTCTAGTTCTTTGAGGTGTAACATTAGGTTGTTTATTTGAGATCTTTCTTCTTTTTTTGATGTAGGAGTTTATTGCTATAAACTTCCCTCTTGGGACTGCTTTTGCTGCATTCCATAAGTTCTGGTATGTTGTGTTTTCATTTTTGTTTACTTCAAGTTAATCTTTAATCTTTAGTCTTTTTAATCTTCCTTTCAGTTTCTTCTGATGATTCACTGCTAAACTGTACCCAACATTTAGAGAAGAACTAATACAAATCCCTCTTAAACTCTTCAAAAAAATTGAAGAAGAGAGAATACTTCCTACTCATTTTATGAAGCAACCGTTTACCTTGTTCTAAAAGCTGACAAGGACCCTACAAGAAAATAAAACTACAGGATGATATTCTTGATGGACACAGATGCAAAAGTCCTTGACAAAATATTAGTAAACTGAATTGAACAGCACATTAAAAAGATTATTTGCCATGATGAAGTTGGATTTATCCCAAAGATGCAAGATTGGTTCAATATTTATAAATCAATAAATGTGATAACACCATATTAACAAAGTGAAGGAAAAAAACCATATGATCATCTCAATAGATGCAGAAAAAAGAAATGATAAAATTCAGCATCCATTCGTGGTAAAAATTGTCAACAAAATAGGCAGGCTGGGTGCAGTGACTCATACCTGTAACCCTAACGCTCTGGGAGGCTGAGGCAGGTGGATTGCCTGAGCTCAGGAGTTCAAGGGAGGCCTGAGCAAAAGGGAGACTCCATATCTACTAAAAATAGAAGAAGCAGCCAGGTGTTATGGTAGGTGCCTTAGTCCTAGCTATTTGGGAGGCTGAGGCAAGAGGATTGTTAGAGCTCAAGAGTTTGAGTTTGTGGTGAGCTGTAACACCATAGCACTCTACTCAGGGTAACAAAGTAAGACTCTGCCTCAAAAAAAAAAAAAGTATAGAGGGAATGTACTTCAAAACAATAAAGACCAGATATGCCAACCCCACAGCCAATATTATATTAAATGGTGAAATTTGAAGCTTTTCCTCTAGGATTATAAACAAGGCAAGGATGCCCACTTTGTCATGTCTTTTCAACATAATAGTGGAAGTCCTAGTCAGAGCAATTAGGAGAAGAAAAAAATACATTCCTATAGGAGAGAAAGAAGTGAAATTGTGTCTATTTGCTGATGATATGATTCTCTATATAGAAAACTCTAAAGACTCTATCAAAAACTATTATAATGGATAAATTAGTTAAAGTTGCATGTTGTTACACATATAACACACAAAAGTCAGTAGTGCTTCTGTGCTCAAACAACAAACTATTTGAAATTAGGAAAATAATCCCATTTACAATAGCATTTGAAAAAATAAAATAATTAGGAATAAATTTAACCAAAGAGATAAAAGATCTAGACACTGAAAACTATCAAACATTGATGAAAGAAATTTAAAAAGACACAAATTAATGGAAAGATGTCTTATGTTCATGAATTAGAAGAATTAATTGTGTTAAAATGGCATTTTTCATGGAAATAGAAAAAATAATCCTAAAATTTGTTTGAAACCAGAAAAGACCTCAAATAGCCAAAATAATCCTGAGCAAAAGGAACACAGCTGGACTTACTATATTCTCTGATTTCAAATGTATTATAATACTACTATAATCAAAATGGCATTGGACTGGCATAAAAACAGACACATAGACCAAAGAAAAGGGATAGAAAGCCCAGAAATAAACCTGAGTATTAGTATAGTTGATTATTATTTTTGAGACAAAGTCTCACTTTGTCACCCTAGGTATAGAGCTGTGGCATCATAATTTTTGACAACGATGCCATGAACACACAATAGGGAAAGAACAATCTCTTTAATGAATGGTCTTGGGAAAACCATATACCCACAGACACAAGAATGAAAGTGGACACTTCTCTCAGACCATATGTGAAAATCAACTCAAAAGGGATGGAAGACTTAAATGTTAGACTTGAAATTGTAACAATACTAGAAGGAAACATAGGAGAAAAGCTCCATAGCATTGGTCTGGGCCATGACTTCTTGGATAGGACTCCAAAATCACCTGCCACAAAAGAAAATACAGGCAACTGAGATTTCATCAAACTAAAAATCTTCTTCATGGTCAAGGAAACAGAGTGAAGAGAAAACTTATGGATTTTGAGAGAATATTTGCAAACTACACATCCAATGAGGGACTAATAGACAATATATATAAGGAACTCAAACAAGTGAGTAGTACAAAAACCAATAACCCAATTGAGAAATGGGCAAAAAGTCTGAACAGACATTTCTCTAAAGAAGAAATGTAAATGGCCAACAGATGTATGAAAAAATGCTCAGCATCTCTAGTCATCAGGGAAATTCAAATTAAAACCAGAGGCTGGGATGGGGATAGGGTGGACAGGGAAAGGGGAGATGTCCATGAAAGGGTATAAAATTCTTGTTATAAGGAGGAGGAAGGATAAGTTTTAGTGATCTATCATACAGCATGGTGTCCACAGTGACTTATAAGGTATATTTCAAAATTGCTAAAAGAATAGAGTTTTAACATACTCATCACAAGAAAAATGATAAATTGGTGAGGTGATAGATATGTTAATTAGCTTGATGGAATCTTTCTACAATGTATACATAGATCAAAACTTCATCTTATACCCCATAATATGCGAGTGTCATTGGTTGATTAAAAATAAATTAATTTAAAAAACACAAAAGAACACTGCTCCTGGAGATGTACCTGCTGTTACTACCTCTTCCAAGTGATTTGTAAGAGACACTGGACAGTCAAGATGAGGAAACTGCACCAGGTCTTCTGTGAAATAGGAAAAGAGCATTTGGTTCTCACCAGCTCTGTGATATTTGGGGCCTGTAGAAGAATGGTGCGCAGAGGGAAATAAATTATATTCCTTAAATGCTCAAAGTGCTATCTGTCTGGGCAAGCACATCTAGAACTCCTGGGTAATCCTGGCTGCTGTACTCTTTTTTTTTTTTTTTTTTGCAGTTTTTTGGCTTGAACCCAGCACCCTCAGTATACGGGGCCAGTGCCCTACTCCTTGAGCCACAGGCACTGCCCCTGGCTGCTGTACTCCTTAAGGCAGCAGTTTGGATAGGGGGAGGGGAGAGAAGAAGGCTTTAGTATTCAGTACTAATGGTCAAATCTTGGCTTTGTGTGGTATTGGGAAGCCAGTGTACTCCTCCGAGCCTCTCTTCTCTCATCTAGACTGCGATAACAGGTGCTCATCTTGTACGTTTGTACTGAGAGTTAGATGTGGCAATGCACATGGTGGGCATTGCATCACTCTAAACAGGGGTTGCTCCTAACGTCTGTGCTCAGAGTTCCTGGTGCCCAAGGGTGGAAGAAGTCCTATAGTGCATACAAATTTGGGTTTTATAAATCAGAAGGTAAAACGCCTCTGGATATTTGGGGTTCCTCATGCCACTAAACCAACACATAAAGAAGGAGGTGGCTGAATTGGCCCAAGAAAACAGAGCTTCATTACTTTGGTGCATGAGGTGGTGATGGCTGCACAACAGGGCAGAAAGGATTGTATTTGTAATACAGGGATTTTCTGGAGTACCTGTTAATACTCTCTTTTCCAAAGTCCTGGTCAATCCCACTGTGGCAACCCAATCATAACAAGATGACCAAAGACTCACACCTCATGAAAAAGAAGCCCTGGTTCACCTACTCTCAGAGTAAAGACCCCCCCTCCCCATTCCATTCCTCCAGCGTGAGGGGTGGGGGAGTACGTAGTGGAAGAAGAAACCATGATCATAAACTGAGACCTTGTGATCAGAGGACTCAGGTGAGAGCACGTTTCGAATGACATCACCCTGCAATGATTCAGGATGTTGGAACTTCATGCATCCCCTTGCATTAGGGACAAGAATGTTTCACCTAGATAAGGGTGGATAACCCTTGCTTCTTGTCTTGGGAAGCTGATCTTTCTGAAACCCCATTGGGTGCCCTTGCCCTCTGGCTTCCCTTTGGTTTTGGTCAGCAGTGAGCACCTACAGGACATCAGAGGGAATGTGGGATCTGGGGAGAGAATGCTGAGATCTTGCCCAACACCCCCTCCCTGTGGGAGCATTTGAGATGGCTGCACCTGGTGACACGAACCCTGCACCACACAGCCTCTCCACGTGGTTCTGGTTATTCCTTTCCTGCCTCTGAGCTGTGGTGGTGATGGCTTCCTCCTGTCCAAGCCCTGGAATCCTGCCTCAAGTCCTGGTAGGTTTCCCTGCTCACACCTATGTGAAGAGGGTCTTTACTGACCTGTCTTTGGATAGCCTGTCTGAATGTGCCAGCATCTCTCTTTCCCACCCAGCCCTGGTTCATGCAGCCGGTGGCCCCACAGACCTAATGTGGGATATAGGTGGGCCGACCTGGCCAGGTGTGTGTGTGTGTGCAACTTTCTAGTTGCTTTTCAGTTTCAGGTCTTACATTTAAGTCTTTCATCCATTTTGAGTTGACTTTTGGATATAGGATGAGATAAGTGTCCGATTTCAGTCTTGTTCCTGTGGGTAGACAGTGGTCCTAAGTGTGGGCCCACAGGCAAGTGATTGAGTCTCTCCCAGTCTCTATAACTTAAACTGTAAAATAGGAATAATAATAACAATTATTATTATATTTGCGCAACAGGTTGAAATGAGATTCAAGATGGGAAGAGAGTAGACAGAGACCTGACAGGTCGTAGGTGCTCAAGGTCGCTGCTAGTTCTCTTCCTCTGGCACATAGTAGGTATTCAGCTGATGTTAGATAAGTTTATGCCAGAGAGAGAGAGAGAAGAGAGAACACCAGTGAGCACCCACTCCCAGGCATTAGAGGAAGGTTGTGATAGAAAAGAGACAAGTTTGCTTGCACATGCCCTTCACTCCCTGCAGCAATTTAAATTTGGGGAGCATCCTGGAACACAGCTGCTTTAGGAGTGAGAGAATGAGATTGGGACAAGCCTCAAATACTGAGGTCAGCCTAGCATCGAAAGTCAGGCCACTGAATAAGTGATTTGTGAAGGCTTACCATGATAGCTCTGGACTGGAGGCTGGGAGACCAAGGAGGAGGCCAGAGAGGCCAGGCCAGTGGAGGGGAGGGAAGGGCTGCTGCTATCCTGCTTTCCCATGTGAAGACCTGGAGCCCTGGCCTTCTGCCCACTGGGGCCTCTCTTGTAAGATCATTAGCTGATCAGGCTTGAAGCCCCGCTCCGGTTCACTGGTGTGGCCTGCTCCTCCTAAGCTGATCCATCATTCTTTACAAGGTACAGGGTTATATTAATAAGAGCACATTGGGATTCTGAGGTGAACACAATCTATGGATTTGTATAGGAAATCTAGGAACAGGAAAAGTAGATCTGAAAGTGACACTACAGAATTGCACACACATTTACAGCCCCACACAGCCAGATTTGTAGGTTCTTTGGTTTATTCATTCAGCAGGTGTGGGCTTTTCACCATCTCTGTGCTGGTCAGCGGGCAGGACCACAGGGCTGGGGAACAAAGACTCAAACGGGTATCTGTGGCTATACTTGAGGAGGTGTTTGCTTCATGTAATTACAGAGAGTGGGTTGCTGAGAGCTCTTTGTCCACTTTCCAATCAAAAGCATCACATTAGGCACGCTGCCTTTGAGATCCTTCAACAGCCTGCTGGACTGCTGGCTCCAGAAAGTGCACTGATTGGAGCTACGGAGAAATTCCTGCTGCAGCCGATGGATTGATGCTGACTCTCTCAGACAGAGAAGCAGCTCTGTGCCCTATAGATGTCCTGGGTGGGAATTTGGGTAAGGAGAGAAATGGCCAGAGGGCATGGCATGATGGTCAGACAGACAGCCCGAGACAACACCAATTTGGTTCTCTCACTCACTCCCATTTTTACTGAGCACTGGGTAAGGTCCTGCTGTGTTCTGGGGGTTGAGGGATGAACAGGCACGGATTTAAGGTACCCCAGTCCGTCCAGGGAGAAAAAGATGGAAACAGGCCAGAGGAGTTCAGTGTGAGACTGCCCTATCACAAGACAGAAAGGGGGACCTGGGAACAGTAGACCATGATCTCTGTGGGTGCACAGACAATGTCTCTTCACTCGCTCCTGTGCCCTCAGAGCCTCGCACTGCCCTAGACTGAATCAATCCACTAGGTCAGTCTTTATGGGATGGGTGGATGAGTTCATGAATGGGTCAATGAACGAGCAGCAGAAGAGGCAGCACAAACCCAGAGAGGTCCAGGAAGGCTTCTGCAAAGGGCTCATGTGTGAATTGAGTCTTGAAGTTCATGCAAGGTTGGCCAGGGCTGGGGGAAGGAGGACAATTGTTGAAGAGAGGAGGCAGCAGAGCAAGGATGCAGGATGGCTCATCTGGTCCAGGTAGCAACAAGGTCCCCAGATAGAGCCCTAACCTTCAGTTTTCAGCCACTTTTGGGTCCTATTCAGGTGAGATCTGAAACCCACATGGGGCTGTCTGGTCTTCCAAATGCAGGTGACTGCCTGTCATGGTGATGCTATTTGATATCTACCAACTCCTTGAAAAAAAATTTTTTTTTTTTACCAAAGTCACACTGTGTTATGTCTCTAACCTGCTCTTCCAGAAGCTCAATGCACTTGGTCTGGGGAGAAGTAGGGTGACAAGACAGATGAGACACATTTAGGTCACTTACTTGTCTCTTTTTATCAACACACAAAAAAGGATGCAAGCATGGCTTCACTCAACGAGCCAGTGGTTTGCCTGGTTTCTCATCATTCACTTACTTGGTGACATGTGACAATTCACCCAGCAGCTCTCAAGTTCAACTGACTTATCTGGGTAATCCTGCCCAGTTCTGTTCTATGAAATACTTCTGAATCATATGAGGGGAAATTCAGGAGTGTGACAACATTATCTCCACATGGGTTTTGTATTCCACTTGTGGTAGAGTTGTATTTGCTGAATTTTTGCAAATTTTAAATAACTTATTAGTGAGTCAGCCAGGAAGAAGGTGAGAAGAATGAGGCACTCACCTTGCCTCATTGATGGAGATAAAAATGTCAGTGATGGAGATAAAAAAGTGTTGAATGAAATGTGTTAAAAACTCCATTTGGCAAACAGACCACTCTGCTTTTCTAAATAAAGTTTTATTGGAACCTGTACTGGATTTGGGAGATGTCACATGGGGCAGGATAGGATGCTATCTTTACTTAAATTTTTGATATTTTGTTCATCATGGGTTTGGGGGCATTAATTTGAGTTTTTAAAAACTACTGATTATCTTGATTATTGAGTTTTTTGGCCCCTGTTAAATTTCATTCTGGGTTGGGAGCCTCCAGCATCTCACCCTAGTGCCCTTAACCCATCTTCCCTCCTCTCCCTGAGACGTGGAAGGCAACACACCCTCCAGGAAGATGCAGAGCGTTCTTCCGATGGCTTCACACACACACAGAACATGCTCACATGTGACCGGGCACCTTCTTTGAAGAAGCATCCAGATACGTGTGGTCCCTGCCACAATGCACACAGGCTCCCAGTCAATGCCACCTGCTGAAGGCAGTGGCCTGGGTCTCCCCCTTCACAAATTCTCCTTGCTGCTTGTGGGAAATCTGCTTCTCTACTTCCTCTCAAGCAAAATGATGGGAACAAGCGATCCTCAGGCTCAGCATCCTGTGTTTTGGTGAAAGCGTCCCCCTGTGAGCGGTGGGGCATAGAGATGGAGCAGTCGCATCCCCACACAAGCCCTTCCTCTGAGTCATGGACTAGGAAAAGGTCAGCATGGGAAATCATTGGTGTTTTTAAAAATTTATTTATGTTTTATTTTATTATTATTATTATTTGCAGTTTTGGCCAGGGCTGGGCTTGAACCCACCATTCCTGGTATATGGAGCAGGTGCCCTACTCCTTGAGCCACAGGCACCACCCAAAATCATTGGTGTTTATAAAGGAAGAGCTGAGGCAATGCTCCCTGGTGACAGGGAGGGAGCAGATGGTCGCTGGTCTCTTAAATCTCCCCAGGGCACTCAGGGATTGTGCCTCCCACTCAGGGAGGGGTGGGGCAGCCTGTGGCCTCTGGATGGGTCACAAGTGTGGCCTGGGGACTCACAGAAGGACAGGGCCAAAGGGTGAGTAGGTAGTCAGCACAGAGATATCCTGGTCTGGGCAGGGTTTTTGGAAAAGGTGGGCCTTGAAAGACGTGTTTCAAGTGAAAAGAAGAGTCAGGGACAGCCGGTATGCAGGGAGACAGGTTACTCTCCAATGGGAGGATCAAAGAGAGGCTGATATAAATGGACAATTTCTACCAGCCTGGGGAGGGCTAAGGAGTGTCATCAAAGGGCGATGGAGCTCTTTGGGGCCATTGCCATCCCGGGGCCTGCACAGGAAGGGGAGAGCCATTTATGGAGAGCTGTTGTTAGGGGGTCCTCAGAATCAAGTGGAAGTGGCTGCCCTGGGGGCTGCAGCTGGCAGGACAAGCTGGAAGGGTGAGCCCCTACCTCGCTGTCCTTCCACCCTCAGATCTCTCCTTAGCGTCTTGCAGGGGATGGCTCTGAGTGGCAACTCCAGGGAGTGGGTGCTGCCCATGATGTTCACACAGGCCAGCAGCCCCGGGCGCAGGGCAGGGTGGAGAGCAGAGGGTGAGCACACGGAATAAGACACGTGCAGGAACTGAGGGAGACCGTGTCTGCACAAACGTCTGGGTGGTTAAAAAGAAAGGGTGATGAGCTCCCAAGTCATGAACTCACAGCACCTCGGCAGGAAGCCAGTGGTCCTTCCCTTTTGCAGGAGAGGAAACTGAGGCTTGAGAGACCAGCAGCTCATGCTCAGCCAGGTGCAGGGTCTGTGGGCATTCCCGGTGTGTGGGGAGCAGTTTGACCTGCCCCCACACCGGCAGGGTGATTCTGCCTTGTGTCATGACCTCAAGTCTCCACTGCAGGAAGATGATAGGCAGGAGACCCGGGCTCCAGGTGGAGAAAGAGGACCCTGCACAGAGGGGCGGCAGTGAGACCCTGCACAGAGGGGCCGGAAGTGAGACCCTGCACAGAGGAGGCAGTGAGACCCTGCACAGAGGGGCGGCAGTGAGACCCTGCACAGAGGAGGCAGTGAGACCCTGCACAGAGGGGTGGGCAGTGAGACCCTGCACAGAGGGGCCAGGCAGTGAGACCCTGCACAGAGGAGGCAGTGAGACCCTGCACAGAGGGGCAGCAGTGAAACCCTGCACAGAGGAGGCAGTGAG
>CAUYON010009178.1:0-29770 GCA_963573935.1 Arctocebus calabarensis
CTCCAGGAATGTGAAAGTATTGTGGGAAAACATTAGTAGCAGCCAACTATTCAGAGTCTGAAGGCCCAAGTCAAATCCTGGGCATATCCACATAAGTGTGGTAGGGCATGAGCTCCAGCTATTGGGGAAGAAAAGGGGTGGAAATGGCTTTGAGAAGACAACTGAGCAAAAGACCTGGCACCAGAAGGATCTGGTGGGAGAAAGTTAAGGAAGGTGAAGGATAGGAATTATTAGCTCCTTTCTGCTACTACTTGAGGACAGAGACTCATGACCCCAGTAGGGGGGAAAAGTAGGTAGCAGCTGCTTGGATCTCATATATGGAAGATACCAGAAGACTCAGGGCTGGTCAACGGGTACTGCAATGGACTGGAATACTGCCCACAAGTGTGGTGACAAACTTTTCCAATTTCTTTGCAGCCTGTTTCCCAGCCTCTAATACTTCCTCCATGATTGGCCTTCTCCAGACTTTCATAATCCGTGACAACCTTGTTAGTGATGAGTGAAAAGCCGAAGACTTGAAGTCCACAGTGTTGTGCAACTATCACTTCCGGTACTGTGCTCATGCCAACAGCGTCCGCCCCCAGCTTTTGCAGCAGATGACACTCTGCCACAGTTTCAAAGTTGGGACCCGTCAACATCACATAGGTGCCTTCGTGCAGTGCTCGCTCCTCTCCCATTTGTTTCCAGGTAATGAGAGCCTTCTCCCTCATGGTCCGGTCATAGGCACTTAATTGAAAATCTTGTCCAACAACTCATGGCTCTTGCATCACAACAATGTACTGGCTTATATGGTGCTATCTGTGAGGGAGTTTCTAGCCAGTAAACAAATAATTCTATTGGAACACCCTGTTTCTTCACCTGATCTTGCTCCCAATGACTTTTTTTCCTTATTTGAAGATAAAGGAAATGTTGAAGATATTTTCATTGATGACATTCAGGATATCAAGGGCAATACAATGATGGCTCTGATGCCCATTCCAGAAAAAGTGTTCCAAGATTGCTTTGAAGGGTGGACTAGGCACTGGTGTAGGTGCATGACTTCCCAAAAGGAGTACTTTAAGTTGACCGTAAGTGATATTCAGAAATGAGATATGTAGCACTTTTTGTAGGATGAGTTCACAAACTTAATTATCAGACCTCTTATTTATTTCTTGCCTGCCAACCAAGAATGATGGCAGAGATCCTGTCCCTCTTGTTGATTCTATCTAGAATCCAGAACAGTAATTGGGTGTTTAGTAAATATTTATTAACTGAATAAACAGATGCTTTCATATGTAAAGTACCTGGTGCTCTAGTATAGATTGGGCTGGCAAGAGAGGAAAGAAATGTTAGGGAAAGTTTCTTCCAAGAGTTGACATCAAATGTGACTTGCTTAATTACCTAAGCTAAGTTACAGATGAAGAGGGGGAAAAGGAACAGTGTGCGCAAAGGAAAGTGACATGACAAAAGAAGGAAATAAATCCAGTGTGGGTGAAGAGGGAATTTAAGAAGGGTATAGCAAGGGATGAAATTGAAGAGCAAGCACAGGGTTTTTAAATCATGTTAAGGGATTTGAATTTTATCCTTTGGGCAAAGGAGAGTGATGATATCGTGAAGGTATCAAATCGTCTAATCCTTCAACAACCTCTGAAGCAGAAACTGTTATTCTACTTTGCTGTGAAGAAGTTTCAGAGTCATGGAAGTTCAAATGACAAACCCAGTGTAGCACATTTAATTTGTGGCAGAGCTGCGACAGTCATCACAGTCTGGTGGTGGACTGTCTGTCTCTGCCCTTCTTGCTTTCTATTAGGAGAATGTTGAAAATGCTTTATGGGAAGCAGAAAACCTTTGTTGATGAAGAGTCCCCACCATCAACAGGAAATGACACTTTCTGAGTGTCTTGGCTGGCTGAAACACTGAACTGATGATTCCAGCATCATGGGGTTGTGTGCTAGTTAGATTTGGTCAGTTCCACTGAGATAGCCTGTGCATCTCCCCCCATTAGCAGTCTTCCTAGTCCCAAACACCTTAGTTGCACAGGGGATGGCTGGGTGAGATTGAGCAGATGAATGTAGATCAAGCAGATGAACATAGATCAAGTACTAGTGCATTAGAAATTGCAGCCTGGAGGTCCAGGCTATTTTGTGTCCACAGCACTGCTTATGTGCACAGAGGATTTCATATCTTTAGCTGTGGTGCTCAGGTATCGTGAAAGGTATGGATGGTCATTTCTGGAGGTGATTGGTCACTAGGAAGTTGATAAAACATGAGCACTGTTAGAGTAGTTTAAAGATCATATCCAAACCTTTATATTCCTTCGTCTTCTTTATCAGAGTCCTTTGTACATTGGCGGGAACCTCTGCATGGTCAGTGACCTCTTATCAGGAATGTATGTTCTTAACATACCTCATGTGAGCTTCTGTGTGTTATTCCAGAATGCAAAATGGTTAAGTCATATATATGTTCCATGGTATATTATGCCTATTGTGAGCAAATTAAATTTCTCAGATCAGTAGTATATTTCACAGACTACCAGCTCCCATGCAGACCTAGCCTTGAACCTTCATAAGTGGTCAATAGAATCACCCCTGTTCCAAACAAAGCAAAACCACACATACAAATTGAAAATGGCTCCTCTGTGTCATGTGTTTTAAGGTCCTTGAACACATAGTTTGATGATTTTTTTTTTGTTTCTCTTTGCTAATGTTAGGGGCCCTTCCTTAAATGAGAAAAGGAAGGGCATACATAGACGTTCACTAGAAGTCCCTCATAAAGATTTAGGAAGAAAGTACTTGCGGATATGGCACCAGCCATGTGATGAAATAGCAGTGGCATTAGTACTGCAGTTAGAAGACCCTGGCTTCATTGCCAACTCTATTATTCTTTGGCTATGACCTTTCAGAAAGTCATCTACTCTCTCTGAGCCTCAGTTTTCCTACCCGCAAAGTAAGATGATATCTCATAAGGAAGTTGTGAAAATTAAATTACATTACACAAATGAAATGTGCATTGAAAGAATTATGTAAATGTCTGCTATTAATATTAATAATTGATACTGTGGGAATAGGTTAAAGTCTTTAAAAGTTTTTAGTTTAAATGTAAGAGTAAATTCATAGTTGTTTGGATGGGAAGGTGGACATTGACAAAGGGAGCTCTCTGGAATGATTTCAGATCTCATTCGAACAGTTCTGTGAAAATTGTGTCCTAAGAAGTGCAGTTGAATTAATGAGGAATTTGAGTAAACTCTCGAGTGTCTTAGAAAAAAACCCTGGAGCAATACTATGTTAGGGGCCCTTCCTTAAAGGAGAATAGTATTTGACATTTAGCATTTCAGGTAAGATATCTGAAATAATTTACTGAATTTTTTAGAAAGTTTGGCAACTTTCTCTTGCCAAACTCTTGGTCTGATATAATGGGAGAGGTTGAGACACCGATACGTGTCAGGCCAAGGAGTTAACACGAGACCCACGTGTCCTCAGCACCTGTGTGCTTCCTTCATTTCCTTCCATAGTTAGGGAAGCTCAGAAGCATGTTGACTTAACCTGGAGCTTTGTTTTATTCTGTTAAAAACATCAGGAGTCTAGAGTTTTAAAAAATTGTCAAGAGAGGAGCTAGCAACAAAAGAGAATGGTGGCAGCTATGGTGCCTTGAACTTTAAATATTCTGATGAAAAGTTTGAACACATCAGATAATGTAAATTTGTCACTAAGGGAGGCTCTTTTCTAGGGCAGCTAGTAGCACAGATTCTAGATCCAGCATAATTTACACTCATATGTCTGCTTTGATCTTCTCTTGTCTGAGACCTGAGGCAGGTTACTTAGTTTGGACTTATTCATAAATCTGTAAAATGGGAATACTTTTTAATTATTGAATTGATCAATGAAGCAGCATAGGCACAGCCCAGCCCTGAAATTAGCACTCAGTAAATGGCTACTATATTTAGAGATTATTTCAAAACTTCAAAAAACTGGTCTTTCAATCCATTCCTATAATTTCTTTCCTCAAAGAAGAGAATTAACCAGCCAGTAAAATAATAGCCATATATAATGCTATTATTTTGACTCTTTGTCCATTTCTTTCTTTGTGAAAAAAGAAATGAATGAATTAATAAATGAATAGAATTGAGGCTTGCAATCACTGCATAACTGGAGCACAGCCGTGTGAAAGTCCAGGTGTGGGCAGGGGCTAGGGTTTATGTGCTTAAGGTTTTGCAAGTACTTGAACTCAAAATGAAATAAAAAAGAAAGAAAGAAAGAAAGAAAGAAAGCCCCTGACACTGCATGCCATCCACTAACACTTGCGGTGTAGTGCTTTTTTTGGAAAGAGTTGCTAAGTGGAGAAAATAAATGTTAAAGTGACGGATTTTTACCCAACCTATAAGAGGATATCCTTTGTTTGTTGAAGAAATGATGCTCTTAACATTTACAGAAATGGGCCAGGAGCCAGAGGAGAAGAAGAAAAAGATAAAACCAAACCAACAGGTAAGATGCGCTGTGACAATATGTGGAACCTGATGGGAACCTGCCTGCCACCTGCAACAAGAAGCCTTAGCAATGACTGAAACCTTTTTGTTACAGTCGACCTATTTACTGCCCAGAGAGCTGAGCCAGAGACAACTGCAATGTTGACGGAGTGGGGAGACATCTCAGTGGGGCCTGGAACGGGAAGAAGTCCAAAAGGACTTTGGAGGGAGGGCGGGCAGAGAGGGTTTGGCCTTTGGAGGATAGTAAACCACTTATGTTCAGAGGTGGCTCAACTATAGTTCTAGGCTCTGTTCCCTGGGGAGACCTGCTGCTTTCAGAAATCTGGCTTGCAGGGTAGACCACAGGCTTAGCTACCGTGGAGAGCGGTGCCCTCTGCTCCTTCGCCTGGCTCTGCACGCGGAGCCTGGTTTATGGGTGGGCAGAAGAACACAGTCTGGCCGTTCCTGGCTCTGGCAGCTCCTGGCTCTGCGCTCCACGGCCCAGGGGTCCAAAAGAGACACATGTTCTCTCTTGAGCTGAATGGTGTGAAACTGTGAAGGTGAATACCACTTACTTTACCCCTCTCGATTTCAAATACTCATCTGAAAAACAATCTTATAAAGAGAGCTTTATTGTGTAATAACACCAAGCAAAGGTTGGGAGTCTCTGGGGATCAAGCGTAGACAGGTTATTTTGATGGGCCTGTAAGCAATGCTGTTATTACCGCACCGAGCGGGTACCCAGCTTCACTCTCAGCACAGTTAATTAGATGCCTCAAAGTAGCGATGACAAAGAAGAAGAGGGGGCTGAGGAAAATGCAGTGTTTGGGTCTTTGGGAAGTCGAGGCAGTGTAAAATTCACTTTTGAAATGAGCTCAGGGGTAGAGTGACACTGAGAATCCTGGTTTTGAAACAGCAGGAGGTGGCATTGGAGAAGCGGCTGGCGGCAAGCCAACCTGGCTGAGACGTCTGCTGAGAGGGGCAGGAACAGTTGCTGGGGGAAGGTGTCAAGAGCACACTGCTGGCCTCTCTTTACCTCCACCATCCTCCACGATCTAGATAGTATCCCACCCTCAGCTTCAAATACGCCGTGGTGGTGGTTGGTGGCAGGGTCTGTGGAGGCAGAGAGTAGGAGATGGGGAAGGGAAAACCAAGGTCAGGGGGAGAAAGGCTCACAAGAGCAATGGAGGGCACTTTGGAATCTTCCCAAAGCACAGATGAAGTAATATTCAAGGACCTGGAATGTTATTCTTCCTCTTTTCCTGCCACTTTAAGCTTTGATACCGCTGTTGTGTGTTGCAACCTCAAGTCTCATGAGAATGTCAAGAGTGAATGATTGACGATGTTAGTTTGTACCCAACTATTGACCACAGCAGAGAGCGGTGAGCTGCTGCAATGCCTGTACTGGGTAGATTTCCATACCTTCCTCTGAAAGGGAAATTTTTTCCTCTTTTTCTCTACATTCCCTTCCCATTCTTCTTCTTCTTCCTGTCTCTGACCTTCTCTTCCTGTCTCTGTTTCTCTTTCTGTTTATTTCCTCTGTTGATGTTGGTTTTCTATTTTAGTTTAACTTTAATCTCTCTGGCAGTCATTAATTTCAAAGTTGTTACATAAGGTGGGAGACCTGTGGCATTCCTCGGTGGGAAAGAAACTATTAACACAGTTAAACACCTCTTTCTTAGCAAAACATAAAGTGGGTATATGTGTGATGGACAGAAGAGAGAAAAAAAGAAAACGAAATAATAAAGGTGGGAGACATATTGTAATACACCTTTTGGGGGCAAGGTACAATTGTAAGAGTGACTATACCTCACAAATGCAATCAGTGTAAGCTGGTTTCTTCTACTCTCAATGAATCCCCAACAATAATTTAAAAAAAAAGGTGGGGGACCTGGTATACTCCAGCTTCGGGGCGATGGAGCGGCCACTCAGTGGCAGAGAACTTACCCCAGCTAACCTCCTGGGCCACACTCACTGCTTTGCAACTAGTGCCTTCATTTTGCCTCATGTTGCCTCAATTAACTGTGAAAGTAAAGGTATCATTTAACACACGGCTGTGAGAATCACCAGGCCAAACCCTAGATTCTTTGGCATATGCTGTGCGTAGGAACAACACAATTTTTTTTCACTTACCCTCATGACTGCTAAGGAGAGGAGTCCTGAGCTCTTGGATCGCAAGGCCCTGGGGAAGTGAAGACAGTTAGGCAAATATTAGTTCATCCGCGGCGATCCTCTCCTTTGTGTACACTCTGAACTAAAACAACAGCCTCTTAGCAGAGTGGTTGAAGTTAAAGTGTTCTGACACACATTTTAAAAGGGACATTTGAAACAGCCATTTGCCTCTGTGGTATACAAAGCCTTTCAAAGTTTCAGGAAGGATGAAATTAATGTGCTCTTAAGGAGTCTGCTTCTTGCATGGATAGAAAGTTAAATAGAAGTTACTCGGTGATAGTGGGATTCTGAAGGTGACAAAAGAGGAAATATTCTAGAACAGAGGGTCCTCTTTGCTGTCAGAGAGTGAATCCATTAGCAAGGAAATACTGGACTCAAACAGGCTAAATTCATTATTTCTTTCTACTGCTAACATTTTGTTTGGATAACTGAAAAAGATGAAGTGGAAAAGGGAGCCATTCACGTCTCATAGGGGAGGAAAGTCCTGGTTGTGTCTGATACTGGAGAACAAATTTTTCTAGGCCTGTTCCTTCTAGTGAAAATATTACCTTTGTGTCGCTGCCAATGGGTGCGTTCTCGTTTGCGATTTAGGATTATTGGTCCTGTTGTGGTTGTTTCACACTCCTTTAGAATTCTTCCCTTCTTCTTTAGTGTTTACTTGGCTTTCAAACTCCAGCTCATGATATATATGCAATAGTTTTCTAGAAGATGAAGCTAAAAGGCGTTGGCTCTTGGTTTCATGTCCATGAAAATTGCTCTTTGTTTGAGGTTACACACGTCTTCCCATTTGGAAATTAATATGGGCATTTCTCACTTGGAATCGGATGGTGAGTTAATAAGGCCTCCTCTTTGGAATGGAGCCGGTACTAAATACCTTTCATCGTACATGAAGCTGAGGCGTGAGAGAATGACAGCCAGGGTTACAGACTGCGCATTTTGGTTCTGAGCTAATCTGTAGGCCTGCTCCAGGGTCTGAGGGCGAGAGGGCTGGCCCACCGGGTTCTCATTGTAGTGGGTCCATGTTGCCTAGCTCTGTGACACTCAATGAACCCCCAGAACACACCAAGATCATGCTGAATTTTCGGTATTCTAGGGCTGAACAGATGCTTTGGGGGGTTTGTTTCGACCATATGTGCCTTTTTCTTCCTGAAGAATACCTACCTGTTTTGAAATGCACAGGAGAAAATGTAGGAGTCCAGAGTTTTGCAATGTTTGAGAGAGTCCCACACAGGACCCTGATAAAAATTTAGTTTTACGCAATTCTGTCTAAGTGCTCACCCTGCTCAAATGGGTTCCTATGTCTTCATGAATTCCTTTTTTGGTGGTGGTTCCAAATCAGAATGAATTTCTGGAAACTTCTATGATCCACAGTCAATCCCCAGTGTTCCTCCACATTTTTAGAGTCTCAATAAGGAGGCCAAGTATTTACTTGGATCACTCTCATCTGTGTCTGGCTTTTGGCCTACAAGAGTGCTAGACGCCTTCCAACCTCCTCACTTGCTCTAGAATTGCTTTTTTTTTTTTTTTTTGAGACAGAGCCTCACAGCTCACAGCAACCTCCAATTCCTGGGCTTAAGCGAGTATCTTGCCTCTGCCTCCCAAGTAGCTGGGACTACAGGCGCCCGCCACAACGCCCAGCCATTTTTTGGTTGCAGCCGTCATCGTTGTTTGGCGGGCCCAGGCTGGATTCAAACCTGCCAGCTCAGGTGTACGTGGCTGGCACCTTAGCCTGTTGAGCCACAGGCTCTGAGCCATTGGTCTAGAATCTTAATTGGCAGGCAGTCATGGCTCAGAAAACTGAATGTGATTAGCGCTTGAGAAGAAAAGGATGGATCACTAAAGTTTCTTTCCCTAAAAGCAATGATTCATTCACTTTTTACTCTCCCATAAGAGGATTGTTAATTTAAACTGTAATTAGCAATGTCAGTCTTGTAGTCAAATCAAACCGGGTGTATGTGAATCTATACTACTTATATTTCCTTTGTCGATTATAACCTGTAAGTTCACTCAATTCATAGTCGTGACATAGATCTGACACCAGAAGTGAGATCTGACGTCTGAAGTGAGAAACTTGTTTCTTTGCTTCTCACTATCCAGACTATCACTTCTATTAGTCCATTTCTCTAACTAGTTTTGAAATTCTCTATTAAACAGCCTTTTCTACTCCCCCTTGAATAGTACAGAAAACTTCTAGAAATTGCATAGAACTTGGTTCTCAGAACAGAAATAATTCATAATTAAATTCGTATATTTTTTCCTTTGTCAGTGAGTTTTGAAACTCAGTGTCAACAGATGGGCAAGTCTTAACTTTCTCAATTAAGGACAAGGGTAATGAACCATTTATGATAGATATTCCAAGTGGTCTTTTCCATAAAGCATTTATGAAGAAAGAGTATATGGTAAAGAACAAAAGTATATATAAAAATAACATTTTCATTTCTGTTGGGGTCAGATATAGAGTATAACTAGTAAATTACTTTGAGTTGGCTGGTTGATAATGAATCAATGATATCACATCATGACATTTAGTAAGGAATCAATGATATCACATCATGGCATTTACTTATTTTTCTGAACTAATAGCACTTAAGTTTTCTTAGCATCCAAAGAATGAAGATATAACAGTTGCACAGACAGGATCATATTTTGAAGTCAAATAGTCCTTTATTTGAAATAATCTTTGCATAAGCTTCTTCAACTTTGAGTCTCATATTAAGATAGATAAGAATACCTGACTCACATACTCGTGAGAAATACATATGATGCCACAATCATCAGAAAAATGCAAATCAAAACACCCTGAGATACCACCTAACTCCAGTGAGAATGGCCCACATCACAAAGTCCCAAAGCTGCAGATGCTGGTGTGAATGTAGAGAGAAGGGAACTTTTTTACACTGCTGATGGGACTGCAAACTAATACAGCCTCCTTGGAAGAAAGTATGGAGAATCCTTGAAGAACTCAAATTAGACCTCCCATTTGATCCCACAATCCCATTACTAGACATCCATCCAGAAGAAAAAAAATCATTTTATTGTAAGGGCATTTGCCCTAAAACTATTTCTTGCGGCTCAATTTCCAGTCGCCAAGATACAGAAACAATCTAAATGCTTATCAACCCAGGAATGGATTAACAAACTGTGGTATATGTATACCATGGAATACTATTCAGCCATAAAAAGATGGAGACCTTACATCTTTTATATTAACCTGGATGGAGTTAAAATACATTCTTCTTAGTAAAGTATCACAAGAATGCAAAAGTAAGCATCCATTGTACTCAATACTAATATGAAACCAGTAGATGATCTAATACACACCCACATAAGAGGAAAACTCAATTCAATTCAAGAAGGGAGAAGGAGGAAGGAGAGGGAGGATAAGGGAGAGGGGAGTTGGTGTGTTCCCACCTAATGGGCACAATGTGGGGGCATATGGCACACCTCCTAGGGGTGGGACACAACTATAGCAGGGTCTATACCTAACAAATAGAAACCTTGTAACCTAATTCTTTGTACCTTCAAATTAACCTGAAATTAAAATAATAATTATGGTGGCACGTATAAAGGAAGTAATATATCACCTGGCACATAGTAGAATACAGCAAATGTAATAACTGTGTTTATTATTTTTGTTGTCATTATTGTTTAAATCTAGATGACCTGCCCAAGCATTCCTTCGCAGCTATTTCGCTAGGTATTCCTTCTCATGCAGTCTCATCTCCTGGGTGCTAACCTCCTGGTTCTGTAACCTGGCCCGCTGAGTTTCCCAGGTGCAGTACACAGGAAAGCTTCTTGGTCCTTCTTACAGGCTCTTTTTCAGGTAAGATCTTTGTTTTCCTGGAGATTTTCTAGGATCTGTAGAGTCTCCTGCCCAAAAGGAGGCTGTCAAGTATGACAATTCTAGGTTTTACAGGTCTTTCGTGAGGGTCAAGTAACTTAGGGTAGTAGAGGATCAGAATTAGTGAAAGAAAACCTGTACCAGACATTTGTTGGTTGTCTGCTTGGCACCCCTGTTCAGCTTCACTCTATTCTTAAAAGGTGTGAAAGGAGAATTCATTTCACTGGATTATCTGGTGATTCCATCTCAGAAATGTTTCTTAAAGTTGGCCTCACTTGCTGGTGTCTCAGTCAAATGCTCCTGGACTATTCCAGTAGCTTGGGAGTCTCTGAGTTCTACCTTCATCCTTTTCCAACCGCTTCTTTACACTATTTAGCCGTGCACTCATCCAATGAGCAATACTAAGTCTCCTGATGTGTCAGGCACGGGACTGAACATCAGTGGAAAATCAGTCTTCAGGAATGTCGGAGGCTGGGATCCATGTGCAGCCAAGCCAACCTTCTTGTCCTTCTCTCTCCACCTGCATCTTGTTGGGCAGATTTGGTGTGTGTATATGGAGCCTTGAGTGGGGGTGGGAAAGATGGAAAGTTATAGTATTGGGGTCCTACCATGTCCCTTGAAATAAATGTGAATACCCATAATTAAACAAATAAGGATCAAAGAAATTATTTTCAAGATAGTATCACCTTGTGCACTTTTGGACACAAACAATTGTTTTGGAGCCCCAGTAATAAGACTTAGGGTGAGAGGCTTTCTAAGTCTCTCTGCATGGAAACCGACTCCTCTCCAGAGCCTTGCAGACCAGTGGATCCCTTGGTTAATAGGGGGATCAGTGTCATTGATACTGAGGTTTCCTTAGCAGCTTTTTAGACAGTGAGCATGGACAGACAGAAGCCAGAGCAGTGGAGGAGAACTTGACTGATAACTGGTGACTGATCGATAGTCTTGTTTTCAATGTTGAGCCCTCAGAAAAAATGTGTGTACATAGAGGACCAAAAAACCTGAGATCTGCAGTGACATAGGGATTTGGGGTCATGGTAACTGAACCACCTACATCAATGCACCTAAATTATATTTTCAGGCTTTTAGAAACTACAACCATGGTGTCCACTTTCCCCAGCAAATATGAACGTATTTATACCTGACTTTGGAAGCCCAATTTCAGACTTCCCAGACTAGTATATAAAGCTTTTCACAATTGACTCCAACCACCTTCTCCCCATTTTGCCTGCTGCCCATCCACTTCCTTTCTCCATGTTCTCAGATCATTGCCTTATACCTCTCCCCCAATTTCCTACATAATATATTTCCCACATGAATTTGTTTCTGATTTATTTTCATAGTTTCTCTGTCTTAGTCCATTTTCCGTTGCATATAGCAGAATATTTGACACTAGGTAAGTTATAAAGAAAGAACATTTATTGCTTATAGTTCTGGAGGCTGGGAAGCCCAAGGTTTCAAGGACATACCTGGTGAGGGGCTTTCCAATGGTGGAGACTTCTCTGTGGAGTCCTGAGGTGGCACAGGGCATCACGGTATCCTGAGGTGGTGAGGGGCTGAGTGTGCTAGCTCATGCCTCTCTTCCTTTTCATTTAAAGCCACCAGTCCTACTTCCCCATAGCCTACTCATTAATCCATTACTCCATCAACAGATTAATCCGTATTGAGGGCAGAGTCCTCAATCACCTCTCAGAGGCCCCACCTCTTAATACCACCTCATTGGAGATTACATTTCAAGGGAAATTTGGGGGAAAGAGGGCAAACATCAAACCATAGCACTGTCCTTCAGTTAATGGAATAATTGCTTCTCTTGTCTTGCTCAATAACCCATTTAAAATCTCCTTGGAGGTGGGATAGGAGCCACGATTTAGATTCTAAGTAAGTACTTGTGGCATAAATGTATAAACTTAATGAGGTCCAAGAAACTCAGAATAGTAGATCAATATTGGCAAAAATATAAGGCAACCAAGTCTTTAAAACTAGATAACTACTTGTTGGTTGTCTACTTAGAATCCATTTTTTTCCTATTCTTCTCTAACAAATATTTGATTTTTAGAGACAACTACTTCTTTCACACAGCTGAGTTGCTCCTGGGGGAGCATTCCCATCAGTCTAATCAGAGTAAGAATGCAAGTCTGTCCTTAAAATGTATAGCAGACGCGTCTTCTCTGAATGGCAGAGTCTACTGACCATGAGCACGGACAGGCTGAGGAGGGAGGTGACCCCCAAGGTGGGAGGGGGAGAGAGTTCAGTCCTAGTGGGGCCACTGAGGCAGAGGCAGAGTCCACTCTGAAGCCTGCCCCACTCTGGTCTCCATACTCCCCATGTCATACAATCTCTTACCCTTTACCTTCTTTTGAGCTGGGTGTTTCTGTCTTTGCAATATAAGTAGTTCTAACTCCCTACCATGATTGTTGAGAATGTGAACACAGAGGTCTGGATCAAGGAGACCTCTTTATAATCTGCTTCTTGAGAGTCTCTGCACACCTAGTTCAAACCTTTTTTTGTTAAACAAGACCTCATGAGCATTTTCAATATTGATAATGTGATGTGACGAGTTACAAAAAATCTTAAAAGGAAATCTTTGCTGTTCATGGTTTTGCTACTTGATATTGAACTTGACTCTATCTGCGATATGGCACTACAATTTATATAGATAAGACTTGTGAAGATAATGTACAAATATATACAAATATATTTGAGTTGAGTGTTTAAACCCTGCTTGTTTATTTAAGCAGAGGTGTAACTTTAGCATCTATTGTCTTATATTTTGCCCCCTGAAAATTGCTGAGACCAGATTATAGGAAAAAGTCATAAATTTGTAATTCTGAGTAGAAAGCATCTAATTCTATAAAACCTGGTGGGAACTACACATTGACTGTCCTATCAGTAACCATGTGATGAAGATGAAACACTTAGGATGAGAGTTTATAAAAAGTGCTTTAGATAATTTTTATTGTAGTCAACTTTAATCAAAAGATTTATGGGCACAAAAAGCTGTCTTATCAAAGGGATAACAAGCACTCAGGCATACATAGCACATGTTTGGTTGCAAAATATAACGTAGTATTTTCAAATTCTCTCTCGGGTGATGCCTCCCTCTTGCAATACATTGCTTAGCAATCCGTCTGCATGCTGACCGGTGATCCCTTGATGAATCGCACAGGCAAGTCACGCTTACCGTGGTAAAGCTCTGTTAAGCATCTCACAGTCTAAATAAACTCCCTGCAATGATTTGGGAGCCAGTACGAGGCAAAGTTTATCATTTTTGGTTCCTCATGATGAATCAGGAAGAACATTCTGTTTACTTCTGCAAAGAAGTGCTTTTGATGGGTCCAGTTCCTGAACACGGCAGGGAGTCCCAACTGCTTAGTATTGGGAGGTGGGGAATGTTCTTTCTCAACTATGCTTTCTTTCTAGGATGCTATTCTTTCCTGCTCTTTACCTCTCCATGAACAACAGCTGCATACACATCGCTTACCCTGACACTCAGGAAACAGACAAGTAGCCTTTTCCCTAGCTGCCATAAATGCCACTCAATGAACCAGCCACTAGGTCATGCTCATGTGCAGTGCAATCTGTTCCTCCCTCATGGGCTCCAGCCTCACCTTCATAAGGAGTTGGGCAGGAGGCATCCCTTGGGAGCCTGTTGTTCTGCACTTGGGATATTGGCGGCTGGTAAACATAAAACCAGTATTTTCCAAGTCAGTTGGCTTGCCAAACTTAATTTCCAAGTTGAGAAATTTTCATCAGCCAGAATCAAATTCAACAGGTGGAATTCATTTCTCTGTAATCTATAAAAGAATATTTAAATTTGGCAAGCCTTCTGATGTTTTTGTTTGCTCATAGAATATAATGCTTTCAAGGTCATCTCTCCACTCCCTATAATCCTTCTTTTCCCCATATTTTCTTAAAAGAAAATCCATCCTCTCTTCCCAGATGCTGTAAGGGGGCAGAAAACAGAACTTCCAAAGTTGACATTGTGAGACAGATGATGGAGCGACTTGAAGACAAAGGTTGGAAGTATAAATCACAGTAGAGAATAAACTATGAAATTATTTTGTTAGTCACCAGAAATATAGGAATAAACGTACAAGGAAATCTCAGTAGATTTCACATTTAAAAAGCAAACTGTATCATCCCCTTCCAAAATTAGGACGTAGTGCTATTTTTTTCAAGTGTTCAGCAAACCATACCCATGGTCTAGTGTTGCCCCGTTCGAAATGTGCATGAATTATATTTAGATAGAAGGACGTGGGTCAGATTTGTGGTTTATCATGCCCACAAGGCCAGTGCAAAAAAGGCTATTCTTTGTAAAGCACGCTTGTCCTTCATGAATTCAATCTAAAAAAAGCCCTTCATGCCCACCCCAAGCATTCCTTTCTGCCCTTAGAAATTCATTCCGAATTTAATGTTCAGTGCCTGTTAGCACAGCATTTGGCACAGAGTAGGGCCTCAGTAAATATTTATTGGTGAGATGAGTGAGTGGATGATTGACTCCCTTTTGGAATATGTGGTTTTTTTTCTCTCGATCTGCCTCCAGGGGAAGGGATTCCATTGGCTCTGCCCTGGACTGGGCTATATGGCCTAGGGCTTTTTTTCCCCTTAAATTTCAAGTAGTGTCCCCTAAGTCCGATATGTGGTAGAAAAATCTATGTTGCCCTAATAAACACATGTCTATGTAAAAATTAAAAAAAGAAAAAAGAAAAATCCACATTGCTCAGACTAAAGATGTTTTTGCTTTTCAGTTTTTGGCTGGGGCTGGGTTTGAACCCACCACCTCCAGTATATGGGGCCAGTGCCCTACTCCTTTGAGACACAGGTGCCCCCCAGACTAAAGATCTTAATGACGAAGAGAATGTGTCTTAGAGTCAGACAGGCCCACCTTGGAATCCTTGCTCTGCTCTTCCCAGCTGTGTGATCTCAAGCTCCGAGACCATTTCCTTTACCTGTAACATGGGGGTGGGAATACCTCCCTGCTAGGCTGGTGTGGAAAAGCTAGATGGGATAACATATTTAAGGAATTTAACATACTGCCTAGTTCACAGTAAACACGTAGTACATTTACTATTATTATTTTAATTTTGCACAGCCTCTCAATCTCTGAGATTGTCCCCTTTTCCTTCCTTTCCAGAGGGGCAGTGACCATAAGTACTACATTTAATAGTTCAGGGACTGTCCACTATTGTTTGGAAAGACATTTGCAGAAGTAATAGCTGGTATGGTATAGCTCCTTTTGTCCACGGCAGTATATAGGGACCCTCCATTCAGGAAGCAGCATATAATGATCCCAGAAGTCTTTCCTAGTTCTAAGCAATGGTTCAGAGTTGTTCATATTATAAGTATTATTTGTATATTTCCTCCAAAAGGCAATTTTGTATTCTTTCTCTCAGATTAACTTGAGGGTACAGATGTTTAGGTTACATTGTTTTCATTTCTCAAGGTAAAGTTCAAGTTGTAGTCGAGCCCTTCACCCAGGGGGCGTGCTGCATGTTGTGCACGTGAGGTGAGGTCCCGCCAATCAGACTCCCTGGTCCCCTCATTCCCCTCCCTCCTCTCCCCTTCCCCTTACTACACTGTATTCCTGTTTTTCTTTGGTGTGGGCATATGGTTGTTTATGTATTGGTTTCACATGAGCACTGAGTACATTGGATACTCGTCTTTCTGCCTAAATGCAATTCTTTTCATACATCTAAACTCGTTTGTCTGTTTGAATGTATCATCCTTTAATAAAACACTTCAAATATTCATTTCAAATCTTCTATCTGGAAAGATTGAATAGCATTTTCAGTGCTGAGAATTTTATGAAAATGTAAATTATAACCAGCACGAGCATTAGTTCCCAGAACTACCAGCCCCAAAGAGCTCCGTTTTTTGCTTTTGATCTTTAAATCTGTTCATCATGGTAGTTAGGGGTTGTTTATTTATTTATTTAGTAAATTTGCCTATGATAAGAACACTGACCATCTGTCATCATATTTATCACAAAATTTTTTAGTTTGCTTGGTTTTGATTTTGTTTATAGATTTTTTGACATTTAGAAGTTCTATGATTACATCTCATTTACCCTGCAGTGTTTTTTTTTTTTCTTCACCATTTCTTTCTTTGCTGTTAGAATTTGTTAGTGCTGAGTTCAGATTAAAAGTTCACCAATATTTTTATCTAGGTGTTAATGATTGTCATTTAAAAAATATCTATCACATTAAATTTATCACTTTGGGCAGTGCCTGTGGGTCATCGACTAGGGCGCTGGCCCCATACTGTGAGAGTGGTGGGTTCAAACCCAGCCCCAGCCAAACTGCAACAAAAAATAGCTGGGTGTTGTGGTGGGCACCTGTAGTCTCATCTACTCAAGAGGTCGAGGCAAGAGAATCGTCTAAACCCAAGAGCTGGAGGTTGCTGTGAGGTGTAATGCCATGGCACTCTACAAAGGGCGACAAAGTGAAACTTTAAAAAAAAAAATTATCACTTCATCTACCATTGCTTTAGCATATGTAATAGCTAAAAATATGACTTAAAAATAGGTAACCAGTTATCTTTATTGAATAATTACTTCTTTCTCAACAGATTTAATTTGTAAAGTTCAGCTTGTCACATGCTCAGTTTAGAAAATATATTCCAGCATCTGTCATTAGGTCTTTTCCTTCTTAGAAGTCTAACTACTGATTGCCGCCCCGCATGGATGCTCTAATGCATTACTCTTCTTATTAATAAGATACTTTAAATATCTTAAAGTATAAATTCTTCTTACTCACCAGAAAATCCTATCAGTTCCATCTTCCACACGAATCCAGAATCTGGCCAGGAATATGCCTGGGGTCTTTTCACTTCCGCCGTGATTACCCTGGTTTCAGCCACCATGACCTCGTGCTAGGATCATAGCAATGACCTCCTTCCTCCTCCAGCTCTCTCCTTGCACCCCAAAGCCTGTTATCTACACTGCAGTCACAGCGTGGACCTCAGTAGAGGTTAGAAATGTCAGACTGAGACCTCGCAGTAGCTCCCTTCTCCCCGGCGCAGTGCCCCCGAGCCTGTCGTGAGCTGGTTTCCTCACTCAGCTCCAGGAGCACGGCCTTTACTCAAGACCTATTCACTTTCTCTTTTCTCGGTCTGGAACCTCGTCCCCTTGTTATCTTCATGGTTCACTCCTTAGCTGCTCCGATGGCAACAAGAATCCTTCCCCAACCCTGAAGTGAGAGTCACCCCTGTACCCCTTCCTCACTCCCCATTCTCCTCACTGCTGTAGTTTCCTTCATAGTACATATCACCACTTGTCTGATACTCACAGAAGAATGAAAATGTATGAGGACAGTTTTGGGGTTTGGGGGGTGATGGTATATATGTATGGGTGTTCCCAGTGTCTAAAACAGTGGTTGGCATATATATATGTAGAGAGAGAGAGAAAAAATATGATCAGTACGTATTTACTGAATGAGGGTTCAGAAATTTATTCATGATGATTTTTGGTAATGGAAAGAACTCTTCCCACCCACCCGGAGGCTGGTGTTCCTTTCAGGTTTTCTACTCTTGACATAAATTATATTTTCCTGTAAAATGTATGCATTCACCAAATATTTACTGAAATTCTCCATGTGCCATGCAGTGTTCCAGATGCTATATAATCAGTACTGAGTATTGAGATTTAAATTCTTGATTCATAGTATTTTCTATTTTAAGCATTTTCTAAATTAAAAAATTCATCCCTACTTGTTCCTGTATCTCCTTTCTTTTCTTTTTTTTTTTTTTTCTTGAGACAGAGTGTCACTATGTCGCACTCGGTAGAGTGCCATGGTGTCACAGCTCACAGCAACCTCAAACTCTTGGGCTCATGAGATTCTCTTGCCTCAGCCTCCCAAGCAGTTGGGACTACAGGTGCCTGCCACAATGCCCGGCTATTTTTTTTATTGAAGTTGTCATCGTTGTTTAGCAGGCCTGGGCCAAGTTGAGACCTACCAGCCCCGATGCATGTGGTCGGAGCCCTAACCACTGAGGCACGGGCGCTGAGCTTGTGTCTTATTTTTCATACAAACTTTGCTATTTGTTTTACTGTTTTTTCTTGATTAAGTGTTATAGTGTCTTAAACATTTTTTTTTAAATAATCAGGAATGGAAACCAATATCTTTTATAAATCTAATAATTTACTCTTTCAAACATAGCATTATATTTTTTTCTATCATTTCTAAAAATATTTTCTGTGCAGTGTTTTCAATTTATTCTTAGTCTTTATTTCTGATTAAAAACATTCATGATAATCTTATCACCATATAAAGTTTTGATGGCACTCGATAGAATTTTATTCCTGATTTAATAATATTTAATTATTCTGTAATTTTGTTTCCAATTAGACTCAACATTTATTCAGGACTGCCCAGTAGGGTGGATGAAATACAATGGGCTTTTTCCTTGCGCTAACTCATTTAATCTCAACACAAAACTTACAAAATAGGTGCTATTACTATCCTTATTTTTTAAATGAGAAAATCGAGGAATGGAGATGTTTACTAAATTAGATTTAAATTTTATGATTATTGTCTTGAGTTGCATAAGTAGAAACAGGATATAATAGCCTGAATTTACAATTCTGAGAATTGTTTTAACCTGGAAACTGGGTAAAGTGGGTAGGAAAATCCTTTAGGTGATACGATTATCCGAAGCTCAAGTTGCGTGTGGCTAACATCTCACTCTTTCTTATTCCAAAACACTTATTTTCCCAGCTCTCACAATCTCACCTTCTGCTCAGTACTCAAGCCAAAAAATAAAACTAGAAATTATTTTTAAATGTCTTCTTCCCTGAACAACCCATATTTAATCCAACAGAATTCCTAATTCTACTTTCTAGATACCTCTTCGTCATTCATTTTCTTCTTCTTGCTCATTTGCCCTGTCATGCTTCTAACCCAAGTGAGCATCATTCTCTCCACTCTGGCCACTTATGTAATTTCCTAATGAGTCCCCCCACTTCTATCTTAACTCCCTTTAGTCTCCCAGCAGCCATACGACACGGCACAGTCCGTCAAACTCTCCAACAGCCTCCCAGTGAACAGAACAGTACGCGGACTGCTTCACGGGCCCTGGAAGCCCTGCGTCCTGACCCTGCCTCCTGCTTCCACCTTGTCCCAAGTTTAGCATGCTCCTCTTGGCCTCTGCCATCTTCAATTTTCAAAAAATATATCTCATGGAATTTTAGGATAATATAAACCTGAATTAAGATGCATGCCTCCCTTGGAGCTGACCTTCCTTTTCTGTAGAGATATTGAACAGAATTTTTTCTCTGTTATCTATGTATCTCACCACTTTCTCAGCGTATGTCTTTGTGGGCCTCTTCTTTCATTAGTTTTGTCTTAATCCACATAAAGAAGCCTTAAAGGGCAGCAGAGCAAGAAAGCCCCCCAGCAAATTCTTATACATATAGACTGTTCTTTCACACACAAAACCAAACCAACTCAGCTCTGAATCCAGACCCCCAGCTCTTACTGCCCTGGGCTTCTCCCCACCTCTGCACACCCGGGACACAACAGACAGTCTCAGGGTATCTCTAAATTATTTCTCCTTTATTTTCTGGGATATATAGTCTCAGAGAGCATATGGAAAATGCGACCAGGAATATAGAACTCAGCCTCCCTCAAAAAATACCATCTTTCTCAGAGAATGAGTAGTGTCCTTTTTACGCCTTAGTAAAAGGCTCTGGATCATCGAGGTAGGTATCACTGGAAGAGTTTTTTCCTTCCTTCTGGCTAAATGGGGCCGCTCTGTTCTAATAGGTGAAGCACAGGGAAGCTCTGCATTGTTTTTTTCCAGATTAGCTCATTTATGAAAATTCTTCCCTAACTTTAGCAGTAGATTGTTGACCTTTACTTTTATTTTGTCTTTATAGGTATTGAATGGGCACTTGGAAAAATTACATTAGGGGTCTCTTTCTTAAAACATAATTTTAAACTTAAAAAAAAACTCTTTGATTTTAATTTATATTTGAGTGTTTGCCTATTGCCCCATCACCGAAAAACTTTCATCAGAATTTTCATGCCATTTTAGGTCTCTATATTTTTTTAGACTAAACATGTTTTCTGTATTTTTTAGGCCCCAAACTGCAATTTACATTATCTGAATTGTTTGCCTACTTAGATCACATTCTCTAGACAGTGTTCAACTCTTTACTAGGCTGTAGATAAATAGGCTTATATACAAAATCTTCTATTTATAACATCTCTCGCTAGAATAACACAGTGCTTTGGTAATTCATAGGCCTCATCCCGCTCTGGATGCCTAACTTTGGAAACTTCAAATTACAAACACGAACGCTCTCCTGAAGGAATCCCAACTTTGCCATGATGTACAATATATAGTATTATACACAAATTTTTGCTTTTAGTTTAGTTGGCTTTATTCTCACGTTTTCAGAAATGTGACGTCAGAGAAATCTTCCATGTCATTAGGGTTTCATAGCAATGTCTGTGAATCCTACTGGCCAGTCATATTGGACAAAGCACCTTAGACTCGGTTATTTCTGAGCAACAGAAATTTATGTGTCACAGTTTGGGCGGTTGGCAGGTTTAAGATCAAGGTGCCAGAAAACTCAGTTTTTGGTGAAGCCTCTCTGCTTCCTAGGTTACACCTGCCTGCTAGGTGTTTCCACGGTGGAAAGGAAAACAAACTCCCTTAGGCCTCTTACCTAAGGGCAGTAATCTTATTCACGAGGCTCCCATCCTCATAATCTACTCACCTCCTAAGTGGCTCACTTCTTAATACTCGTGCGTTGGTGATTAGGTTTCAAGATATAAAGCTGAGAGGGATGCAGACTTTCAGACCATAGCACCTGACAACTGTGTAGTTCATCTCTGTGCCCACTTGTCTGAGTGTCTGAAAACAGGGGAAGGTAAATTTCTTTCAACTACGATTATTCAATCTAGGCAAATTTGGTTTTTAGCCCTTTGAGGGAAAAAAGAAATCAAGATTTCCTTTTAGCAATGGAGTAAAATGGGGAGACTGTAGAAAAGAGCAGAAAGTCTAAAAACGAGGAACGATGACACTGGGGAGAAGGGCCCTGCTCACTCCAAGCAGACTCTATCTTCCCCAAACTCAGCTGTCACCCCTCTACACCACCACGTCTCATGTTGTCATCTTATTAAAAGGCATGCATCTTGCTGGCTCTCAAAAGAACTTATTTAGAAAGTATACACATAAGGCCAAGAAATTATTTTGCTCTGTTCTCCATTCTGCACAAAAAGTGTTTTAGGTTATTCTCTGGAGTCTTCCCAAGTAGATAGCTATGTCGGTTCCAGCTTCCTACTATTCTTGCCATTTTTCCTTCAACAAGCATTTATCAGTCATCTGTTAAGTGTATCCTTGGCCATGGAAGTTTAAAGATAATGGAGATACCATAATGGAACTTCAGGGGTTTATATTTTTCAATTGAAGACAAACATATAACACATTAGTATAGTCATCTATACAATAAGATGTTGTAAGAAATATAATTGAATGGTAGACACAGATGTTGAGCCTGGTGGGACACAGTGGGAATCCAATAGTCTTAGAGTGGATGCAGAGGTGATTTTGAAAGGTTACAAGGGAAGCCAGACCCCATAACTACTTTTTCATATCACAGTACTCTCCTGGACGGGTATGTCATATTTTAGTGACTCTAAACTTAGAAAAAATTGAAAATGTTAACAGATTCATGCTTTCTCTCTCAGCATATTTTTAGCATTTAGGGGAACACTCTAAATAGCTGAGAGTCATAAAAAGCTGGGCCAATCCATACTTTTCTATAAATATTACAAAACACAAAAGACAGGAAGTACTTTGAAAAAGAAATAGTAAAAAATGTGATCGTGTTGTGAAGCGTTTGGGGCTATGGACATGCTGAACTACACTATATTTCCCTTTCCTCACCTCCCACATAAAAAGAAAATCCAACATCAGGAGAAGCCCTGGAAAACAGAACAATTTTCTCTTGGATTTTTTTTTTTTAACCATTTTAATTTTGTTTGAAACTACCTTCGGACACCTATTGCATTTTTGTCACACTGTGAAATAGCATGATTTGATTCCCTCCACCCTATGGGTCGCTAAAGGAGAAAGAAATTACCTTGTGGCCCTCTGCCATGAAAAGAACATGGTTCTTGCTTCACAGGAGAGAGCAGGCCTCCATCATTCCTGCTCTTTCTCGTGCTCTTTAAGTATAGGTCCTGTTAGGTGGGGTGGCTGCTAAATAGGAGGCACCATTTTCCACAGAGAGCTCGTGGGACACCCAAGTAGGCCACCGGGGTGTTGGAGAGAACCAGATAAACAAAGATATGTACCTTCTCTTCCCACTCTGCCCTCCAATTGCAGGGTTATCAAACCAGAACCCTGAACAGGCCTGTGGCTGGAGGATTTGGAGTTTGAATGAGGGAAGAACAGGAGGCTGGAAAGCAACATTACAGAAACAGATCTGATTAAAATACCCAAAGGCAAGTTCAAGGCATTTCAAAACATTTTCGATTTAAAAAAAAAATGGCTTTGCTTTCCATGAAAAATTCATAAAACAAAACCTAGGAATTTTTTAGTGTACACAAGAGGGTGGGTGTTTCCACCTCAGAGCCAGGTTAGGGATAGACAAAAACATGTAGAATATTGTTTCTACGAACATGAATTTAGAATACGCCTAGACACTCAGGGAATCTTTGTAGTCAGAACCCGCTTTTACAATGCGATACACACACAGCACTCTGCCCTTTCTGTACAGGGGTCATTCTCAGCAGCTCAACCTGAAAAACGAGGAAGGGATATGAAGAGGCAAGTTGAACTGTTTCCTCTTCTGTAAGACTGGTAGATGCTCTGACTTGGGTTTAACAAACGTTGAGTGGCTGCAGAATTCCCTTGAAGGAGTTCCTTGAACGTTCCATGGGCACAAGAGAGTTGTTAACTTAGAGTCCCTTGCTTAAGAACACAGACTGCATCTTCTTGCAGCCACCACTCTGTTTTCCACAGCATCCCCGAGGGAGGGGAGGAGCCTCATTTCAAAGACACCTGCTGTTTAGCCAAATGTTGTGGCAGGCGCCTGTAGTCCCAGCTACTTGGGAGGCTGAGGCAAGAGAATCACCTAAGCCCAGGAGTTGGAGGTTGCTGTGAGCTGTGTGAATCCACGGCACTCTACCCAGGGCCATAAAGGGAGACTCTGTCTCTACAAACAAACAAACAAACAAAAAAAAAACTACAAAGACACCTGAAGGAACTTAAGGTGTGATGCAGTCATTGCACTGGAGTTGACAGAAATCAGACAGTGCACGGAGAAGATGCTTCTGGAACCTTCTGAGGGGCTAAGACTCCTCTTATTCATTGTCACAGCTCTCCCTAAGTGTGCTTGACCACAGACAGCATGCCAGAGGCTTAAGGTAATCAAGATGCCATTTGCAGGAACAAGAAGTTAGGAAAACAGTCTCAACTTTGAACTTTATGGCTGATTCCTCTGATTCTTAAGTTAAGGGTCATTTTATGTATTTTTAATTCCCTTTGTGCTTCTCGGTTCAACCACTTTTCACCCGTTCAACTTCCTGTTCCTCTCTTGCATCCAGTTCTTTGTATGACTTGGCACCTTGTCCCTTCATATGTCCGGAATAGTTCTGAGCAAATATTTTATTGAACTTCCTAAAAATACACAGGTAGTATGAAAACATGGCCATGTAAATAAAGGCAGTAGAGTGCTTATGTTTACTAGAAAATGTGCACAAATTACTATTGGAGAATTCTCTGATTCTGTCTCCACTGTGATTCTTTCCAGTGTTAAAAACACCATTAAAACAGACATACCCTCACAGCAATTTCCACTTGACTTTTTGAACACAAATTTCCATAGTAATATGTTTTTGGAGTTCAAAACAGTCTGTTCTGCTGTAATCTAATGTTTGTGCTCCTCAAACACCCCCTGCTATCAGAAAAGAAAAAAAAAATCACAGGATGGAAAGAATTGCTTCAATGGGAAAGATATTGTTAGAACCCAGAGAGACAAATCTAGTTTTTCTAGCACTAGAGTAAATAAGTGCTTTAGATGCATACATTTAAAAGATACCTATAGGTGCTTAGATATAAACATATTGAAAAAATACAACCTTGGCTCGGCGCCTGTGGCTTAACAGGCTAAGGCGTCAGCCACGTACACCTGAGCTGGCGGGTTCAAATCCAGCCCCGGCCCGCCAAACAACAGTAACAACTGCAACCAAAAATGGCCGGGCGTTGTGGTGGGCGCCTGTGGTCCCAGCTACTTGGGAGGCGGAGGCAGGAGACTTGCTTGAGCCCAAGAACTGGAGGTTGCTCTGATCCGAGGCCTCGGCACTCTATCCAGGGTGACAGCTTGAGGCTTTTTCTCAAAAAAAAAAAAAAAAAAAAAAGAAAAAGAAAAAATACAACCTTTATGTACATCTAACTTTCCCTACTATCCTACTATTACTATTATCCTTAAACTAGTATTTTTATATTTTATCACTAATATCACATATGTCACTCATCAGTGGGCTAAATCAACCAAAAATCCGCTAACCAAAATGTCTGTGTCACTACGTGCTATAGTCTGAATGTTTGTGTCCCCCCTCCCCAAATTTATATGTTGGATTCTAACCCTTAAGATGGAGGTATTAATAGCTTAATAGCTTAGGACCCATAAGAGGTGGGTCCTTCAGGAAGCTATTAAGTCATGAGGGCTTTTCTCTCATGACTGGGATTAGTACCTTTTGTTGTTGTTTTTTTTGAGACAGAGTCTCACTCTGTCACCCTGGATAGAGTGCCATGGCATCACAGCTTACTGCAACCTCAGACTCCGGTCTCAAGCAATCTTCTTGCCTCAGCCTCCTGAGTAGCTAAGACTACAAGTGTGTGCCACCACACCTGGCTAATTTTTCTACTTTTAGTAGAGATGGGATCTCACTCTTGCTCAAACTGGTCTTGAACTCCTGAGCTCAAGCAATCCACCTGCCTTGGCCTCCCAGCGTGTTGGGATTGCAGGCATGAGCCACTGTACCCAGGCAGATTAGTGCCCTTATAAAAGAGGCTTGAGGAATCATTTTCACCATGTGCGAACACATGGTCTTTGAAGACTAGAGTGAGCCATTACTAAACACAGGATTTGCTGACACCTTAATCTTGGACTTTCCAGCCTCCGCAACTGTAAGCAATACATTTCTGTTTTTTGAAAAAAGGCTCAATCTAAGGTATTTCATTATAGCAGCTTGAATGGACTAAGGCATTAGGGCAACAGCTTTCTTCTTCTTCAGGCGCTAACTTCCATCTACAACTGGGCTATGTTCCTTAAAGCAATCTGGTAAAAGCAAATTGTGCTTCTTCATCCGTGGATTTCATCATACCTAATTGGCTTCATGAAAAGTTGTACTGCATTTGTGGATGCAAAATGCAAGTTACGAGTTTAAAATTAAATATTAGTTGATTTTGGATGAAAACAAGCAGTCTTTTTGAGGTTGAAATAGTATCTAACTCTTGACATTCACAGAGAATCTTTGATTCTTTTGCCTGCTGTAAACTATTGAGACAGGAGCCAAAAATGGTTTTCTCTCAGGAATGCTCCATCTTTCTCCTGGGACATTTATTTTGTTTTATTTTTGTGTAGTCTTTTCTAATGGAATTAAAACACTAAGTTTGTATTTGCCTCTTTGTAATTGTTTATTACTACACCCTATAAAAACTAATGGGATTTAATGACTATGTCTGGAATGATGATGGTTAGGATATACTTCTTAAGTATATTTTCAAGCAAGTCTTCAGGACTGTGAAGAAGCTGCCGGGACTTAATGAGCATGAATCAGGTATTACAAAATAGTTTTCCAAAGAAGGGAACTCTGAGTTAAAGGAAAGCAAGCAAAATGCTTTTTTCCCCTCCTACCGAAAGAGACCAGTTAACATGCCAAGTAAAAACTCCCAAGTCCCAAGAAATACCCCAAAGACAGAAAAATAAGCACACAGATGAATGCCTCCCCTTCTGCGTGTTGGTCTGAGGCCGACTGACAGCACCAGGTGGCAGCCCTCGGGAGCTGCCCGCTGCAGATGCAAAAGCTGGCAGGAATTAAGCAGAAACATGTGCTTCCTGCACAGGGCAACGGTCAGCAGGTGGGACCAGCAGACTCGCTCCTGAGCCCGGCCTCCTGTGTGGTCATCTGGGGCGCCTTCCTTGTGGCACACACAGCCCGGAACAAGACATTTTCTCAGTGCTGTGCTGGAAGCTGTTCAAATGCAATTATGCTCTATGTCGTTGTGGAATAGATGACTTAGAGGTTCCACACAAATTGAAGTTTGAGGCCAGCCTGAAATTACATTAGATTTGGGGGCTTTAACAAAAGCCTGTCTGAATCCCCCTGCAGTCCCTCAGGGTCATCTTTCTTTAATCATTCGCTAATGTTTTTCTGGTTAGGTCACTGATTAATGGATGACGTAAATCTCTATCCCCCCTTTTTATTACTGTACATAATGTTTTATTAATTTGTCCTTTTTGGCTGCTGCCAGGACAGCAAATATGAAACTAATTTCTGAAGCTCAAGACATTGATATTTCTAATTCTACTTTGTAATGGAAGTCTCAAATGCAAACAGCTGTGACAAGAACGTGATAATAGCCAAGGTGCCACAATTTTTTTTTTTTTTTGCTATTGTAAGTAACACTGTTATAGTCAGAAAGACTGTGGGAATTAAACAGATTTGACTCATGAGAAAAATAAGGACTTGCACCTCAAGGCAGAAAGTGGAAAGGTCCATGCTTGGATCAATAGCATCCTGCCTTCCAGATACTTACTTCCTTATTTTTGATAACCTACTAAAGCAATAAACTATGAACCTTAGAAAGCTGTTTAGTTTATAACAAAGCTAGAAACTTTCTTCCATCCTTTCTCTGTCTCCGAAAACTTAGCAAGCTGCGTAAGTATCAATCACTCTATTTGTTACGTTATAAGATTTCCCTGATAAGTAATCGAGTATACAAAAGCTTTCTTTACTTCATCTTTCAATCACAGAATCTATTAGGAAAACTCAATGAGGAAAGCACATCTTATGATGTTTTCTACTTCTTAGAAGAGCTTTGTTCATAATAGTCTAAAGGCAGGGAAATGGCTTGGGTGACATTTGAGGGGAGAACTCAGAAGAGAGTTGGCATAAATTACTGGGCAGTCTACTTGGCCAAAGTGGCTCCGCAAACTTGGCATCAAAGCCTGTTTCTGTAAAATATACAATAAAACGTATCTCTTTCATTTTAGTTTGCATTCATTCAAGAAACATTTATTAGAGACCTACTATGTGCCAGGCTCTGTGTTAAACATTGGAGGTGTAATAATAAGTCAGACACGGTCCCCAGCTTAATCAGATAATGATTGAGTAGAGCAGGCAGACACATGAACAAGAAATTTCAATGCAGTGTATTCATTTGGTTTTGCCTGCTTTTGAACTTTATGTAAATAAAATCCCAAAGTATGGTTGACTCTTGAACGGTAGGACATTGAAGTGCACGGGTAAGTGTGGATTTTTAAAAATAGAAGTTCTGATCAGTGCGCCTCCCTATCCTGCCTCGCCTTCCACCTCTTCCCCCCATATGCCGCCCCTGAGACAGCAGGACTGACCCTCCACTTCCTCCTGCTCAGTCAGCTCAACGTCAAGTTGACCAGGGTAAAGTCCTTTATGATGATCCACTGCCACTCAATGAAAAGTAAATATATTTTCTCTTCCTTATGGTTTTCTTATTAATATTTTCTTTTTTTCTAGCTTACTTTGTCAGAAGAATACATTATAATGCACATAGTGCACAAAATATGTATTAATTGAGTGTTCATGTTATTGGCAAGGCTTTTAGTCCACAGTATGCTACGTAGTTAACCTTTTTGGGAATCAAAAGTTACACAAGACTTTTCAACTGCACGGGGGGCTTGGCACCCCCTGAGCCCTGTGCTGTTCAAGGGCCAACTGTAGGTCCTCTTTTATATCTGGTTAATTTTCTCAATATTACATTTGTGAGATTCATCCATGTTGTTAAACAATGTTTTGCTGATTCTCTATGATAAATAGCATTCTATAGATGAATATATCACAATTCGTTTATCCTTTATCCTGTGATAGAATTGGGGTTGTTTCCTGTTTGTATCATTCTAAATATTTTCTCTATGAACATTTCTATACCTGTATTTTGGTGAGTATGTGTATGAAATTTCTCCCTCATAAAGAATGCATGTGCTGAATTCTCTTGGTATTTTAGAGATGCTGCCAGCCACATTTCCAAAGTGTTTCTTTAGCATTTTATGTGGCCACTGTCTGTTATGTGAGTTCCACTCCCCACACCCTCACCAATGCCTGCTGTTGTCTGTCCTTTCCACCTTAGCAGGTCTCCTGGGTATCTCAGCTTTATTTACAAAACCTGGGAGTTTCTTATTTATATAGGCAAAGATGTGGTATGAATAGCTGGTATGAGCAGACACTTGGATCATTTTGGAAAGGAAGAGATTCAGTGATTTAATCTGTTATCCTATAGAACTTTGAATACTGCAGTGTTGCTACAACACTATTTTTTTTTTTTTAAGTGGAAGGGCTTTATTTCAGCCTGCGGAGTGAGGCAGAGAGGAATTCAAAATGGCCACATTCCCCGACTGGCTTGGTCTTTCCTGTTTTATAATAATAATAATAATAATTATAATTATTATTATTTTATTAAACCATAGCAGTGTATATTAATGCAATCATGGGGTACAATGTGCTGGTTTTATATACAATCTGAAATATATTCATCAAACTGGTTAACATAGTCTTCACAGCATTTTCTTAGTTATTGTGTTAAGACATTTATATTCTACACCTAGTAAATTTCACATGTACCCTTGTAAGATGCACCATAGGTGTGGTCCCACCAATTACCCTCCCTTTACCCATCCTCCCGCCTCCCCTCCCCACCCTCTCCCCTTTCCCTTTCTTCTTGGGCTATAATTGGGTTACAGTTTTCATAAAAGAGCTATAAATTGGTTTCATAGTAAGACTGAGTACATTGGATACTTTTTCTTCCATTCTTGAGATACTTTGCTGAGAAGAATATGTTCCAGCTCCATCCATGTAAACATGTTGAGGTAAAATCTCCAGCTTTCTTCAAGGCTGCGTAACAGTCCATGATATACATAGACCTGCTATTCAATTCTACAATTCCTCTGCTAGGTATAGATCCAGAAGACCAAAAATCACATTATAACAAAGATATATGTACCAGAATGTTTATTGCAGCCCAATTCATAATTGCTAAGTCATGGAAGAAGCCCAAGTGCCCATCCACCCATGAATGGATCAACAAATTGTGGTATATGTACACCG